>PVJX010003985.1:0-100480 GCA_004027295.1 Dolichotis patagonum
ACTAGTGCTCTGTTCAATTTTCTGCCTCCAGAGTTTCTCCTTTTCAATACATAAAAGTTATAAAAATATTTTAATGCCTGCTAATTCTAACCTCTATACATCTATGTCAGTTCTGATTATTAATTTATCTTTTCATTATGGATGTTTTTTCTTAAATGATTTTTATTGGTACATTTTACATATATATAGTGATCATATTCATCATAGAAAATTTGAGCCTGTACATGATACAACTTGACTCTTTCTTCCCCCATATGGATCATCTTCTTCTGCTTCTTTTTATTCCTGGAAATGTTTGTCTGGATGCTGCTACTGTGAAACTTATCTTGTTGGGTATGAAATGACAGTAAATATTCTTGAGTTTTGCTCAGGATCAAAGTTAAATTACTTAAACATTTAGAAACTGGGTCTCTTTAGGTCTTAAGTTTAAGGTGTGCTAGGCTTGTCCAGTAAAGGGCCAGTTACCCTCCTGATTGGGTCAGATTCTTCTGCATGCTTTGCCCAGTGCCTCACGCCTCTTGAGGTCGTCCTGGTCTACCTTGTGGAAACAGGGGCTGTTCCCGGCCCCTCTAAATCTCTTGGTGTGATTCTCAGTTTCCTCACATGCATTCACATGACACTGAGTATCGCACTGAAGACCCGAGGGCACCCTCTGGAGAGCTGCAGAGTTTCTCTCTGAAGTTTTCCTCTCTCCTGGTCTTCTACCCTCTTAACTTTAGCCACCTTAGGCTCCCAGGCTTTCAGCTCCATCATTGGGAATCAGAGTTCACCACTCCCTACCAGGTTTCCCCTACCACATGCCAGATCTGGAAAAACTCACTGAAGCCAGCAAGCTGGAGCCACCACCAGGCTCACCTTATTTCTGTCTCTTAGGGATCACTGTCTTTTGTTACCCAATGTTTAGTGTCTTGAAAATTGCTTCAGATATTTTGTCCATTTTAGTTGTAACGGGGAGGGCTCACCCTATTGTCCTATCTTGGCTACATATTTCACTGTGTTCTTATGTTTACTTCTCTGTACTAAGTCACAGCAAATGGCATCCCAGTTCAATTATTCCTGATGGGTTGGGGTCAAATCTGACATGGCTGAGAGGCTGTCCCTCTAGATTATTTCTGTGAGTCTTTTCACCAACAGACTTAAAGGAAGTCATTCTTCTATTTAAAAAGCATACTTGAAAGACAAAGTATTAAGGCTAAGGAATTTAATGCTACAGGGAAGAATGGAACTTTGTGCAGCTAAGTACTCACAAAGCAATTTTCCTTCTAGAGAGTTTCTCTAAGAAGGGTTTTTCTTTTATAATTCTTACAAGTGAAAAGGACATTCATGAGAGAACTGAGGAGATACTGACTGTGAAGGCAAGAAAGAGGAAGAAGAATGGCAGGCCTTGAGAAGGAAAGACTGAGAATAAGTTTTTTCAATCATGGAAACCAAGAATCTGAAAAGTTATATGTAAGACGTCATATTCCATACATTTCAGGATCTAGCCTCTCTTCTTTCTACACAAAACTCAGTAGTTACTAAACTAATATGCTAAGTTGAAATGTTAATCAAAGAAGATATCTGGAATCATTATCTCTTAATAAATGTCAAACAAAATATCACATATTCATCAAGTATAAGACTAAAGCCAGGTGTGGTAGTGCACACCTGCAGCACTTAAGAGACTGAGGCGGGAGGATCACTGTGAGTACAAGGCTAGCCTGGGCTACAAAGTGAGTTTAAGGCAAGCCTGACTACATAATAAAACCCTGTCTCAAAAAGACCAAAAAAAAATATAAGGCTAGGATAATACAGGGCACAAGTTGCCAACTGGTGGCCCATGGCCTACAGATACCTTCTTTGGTCTTCAGAGTGATGGAACATGCCATATTTGCAAAAGTCTATATTCTTGGTCAATATTTATAAATTGCAAATTTTCACATCCTAGATTTCATATAAAATTTGGGGAAGATACTAGGAGATACTGCAGGGCCCCTGGAGATGCCCACATTAGCTATGGATGAGCTCATTAGTTCACTACGTTTCTATCATTATTGCTTTCCTTGCCGCTCAAATGCCTGCCCTTCTTTGCATTTAGGATAGTGACATTTGATCTTAATTATATATAATAATATTCTAATAAATTAAGTGGCACTTTTTAACTTACAGAATAATTGCCTGAAAGCATAACCAATATACCTAATTTCTTCAAAGATAAAGATTCCTAGGCTCACTGAAAATGTTACTGTATAGTACTTACTCCCTACACCAATAGTAGGAAATCCCTCTTTGAGACACCCTTTTTCTTTTTTGGTACTTTTTTCTCATTGAAAATATGGAATTCTTATTTCATTTTTGAGACAGGGCCTTGCTAACTGAGTTGCCCTGGCTGGGCTTGAACTTCTGATCCTCCTACCTCAGCCTCCAGAGAGCTAGGGTTATAGATGGGCGCCACCATGCCTAGTTGACACACATTTTTAAGTTTATTCTGTTTTGTTTCATTTTGTTTTAGGGCTAAAGATTGAAACCAGGCCCTTGTTCATGTTAGGCAAGCTCTCTCATATTGAGGTACACACGTAGTCAAAGGAATACAGTTTTAAATTACAGATTCTTATGGCTCCAGAAAGTACTCCAAAATATTTATTTTTTAACAAATTCATAGGTAATTCATACATAGCTTATGCTTACAAACTGTTGTGCCACTTTGCTTGTTTCAAAATGTACACACACAATTACACATGATAACAAAAAGTTGAAATGATGTGAGCAGCAAATTATTTTCTGGAAACCCTTACTCTCAATGCACCACATTTACGTGGAAAAAAAAAGTCTGAACTTTAGGTACTTATTAAGAATAAATCCATATTTAAATCTTCACTATACATCCTCTAACCAAGGAAACTAGAACAAATAGTTTCAAATATTGCTATGTACCTAACTTCTTTATACTCCTGTGCTCTACGAAGGAAATGAAATAGATCCATGTTCCCCTTTCAACCATAAAATGATCCAGTTCTCAATTTTTGTATTCAGTATTGATCAATTCCACTTACAAGGAAACTTTCAACTTAAATATTATAGAATTAGAGCTACGACATCCCAGTTTGTTTTTACTATGAATAGATTGTTAAATGCTACTAAGAGAAGGAGATCAACAGGTCAAAAAAGTGAGAAAGGTTTGACTATGAGGTAATTTAACAGGAAAATGAAGTTGTGCTGTTTAACATACAAAACAAGAAGACTTTATTTGCATAAATTCTTTCCAAAAAATAAAAAGTAAGCGGGGCTGGGTTTATAGCTCAGTGTGGAGTTCCTGGGTTCGATCCCTAATACCAGGAAAGACAGACAGAAAGACGGAAACAAAGAACCACGTAGTAGGGCTGCTGGTGCAGTTCAGTGGTGGGGCGGGTCTGATCGGCTCGCACAAGGCCCTGGGTTTCACCTCCAGCACACGTGTGACAGAGGGGACATACTTTAATTACACACATGGTTGATGGTAAAGAGACTAAAACAACTTGGGACATCATTAATGTTTCTGCCTAGGTTTGCTGACGAGCATGTGGGCTACAGAAAAGGAAGCCTCACAACAGAAACAGAAACAAGACCTACTTTCCAAACTTCATGCATGTCCAACTTCATAAAATGTGTAAGTTTATCTAGCCTAAAAAAAATGGTATTTATGGATAATAAAACAAACTTCCACCTGCTCTGATTACTTGAGTTTACCTTCTCCATTCCCTTTAGGGGACAACAAAACTGTTCCCTTAATGGAAGAACTGTGTAATCATGTAAACTATCTGCACCCTGACAGTCCATGTAAGTCTTAAGTGAAAAAAAACAAAAAAGATATAAACAACCAGCTAAGGGAGACAGTTAATAGTGATTTTAATTTTTTTTATCTCAAAGAACTCAAAGGTACAAATTCTACTTCTCTAAGTAAAAGCAAATGTCAACCAACAGCACTGTGAATGAAGTTTAAAACTCACGTGATAAGCTAAAATCCAGAAACTTTTGTAGCTCTCTAATCAGGGACTTTTATACAACCACACACAAAGGATCCAAGTCTACTGAAAGAGTTGATTCAAAAGAGAAGAAAAGAAACTTTGTTTGCAGTCACAACAGTTTGGGACTTTGTAAATAATAGCTGTCAACCAAACCAAAGGACCAATTTCACATACACTCATCATGGAACCGGAACTTGGTCATAAACTATTCTTAATGAGCACACCTTACTAAGTTCATTACTTGCAATCTTGAATCAAAAGTCAGAAATGACCTTTACTGTGACAGTAGTCAGCGTGTAGTATTTAAGCTCACAGGCTTTGGAACCAGAGCGCCTTGATGCAAAACACTGGCTCCGCAACTGACCATCCACATTACTTCAGGTGAGTTACTCCAGCTCCAGGTCAGTCTTCAGATCTGTAAAATGTGAAAGCGCTGCTTTGAGGATCACATTTTTACTACATCAACAGTACATTTTACAATTATCACTATGATTACCTGGACATCTTTGTAAACAGTAATTCCACCAAGTACATCTTCTAACTTGTCTAAAGCACTGGATAAAATAATACAAACCATGAGATTTAGTAAGAATACCCCATGTTTGAAAGAAAAAATCTGTTTCTAAACTCAACAGATTCTGTACCTCAAAATTATCTTCATAATATTCTACTCCTAATAATATTGTACTCCTAAAATAGGTTGGTCTCCCTTCTTAAAAAGTCACCATTTGGGGCATTTTTCTCTCTTTCTGGCCTTTTTAAATCAAAGTTTTCATTAAAAAAAAATAAAGCAAAACAAGAACTGGTTATAATCATGCTTTAGTTACTAAGTTATAATCTCTTTTTAATTGAACATTTTATTTCTATGTTACAAAAAGTTTACCAATAAAACCTTTACCAATCACAAAATTCTGCTCTAAGAATTTACAATACTTTAAATCATTCTTCATAAGCTACTGATGTTGCTTTCAATTTAACATCACTACAAATACTGTGAAGCACATCTAAACATTTTATAATTTTCAAAATGACCCATTATTTACTTTACTCAACAGCTAAGTGGGAATTCTGTGCTGTGAAGTCCAAAGTAACAGAAGAGGAAGACCCTGAGGGAGGTCATGCATCACTGTAAAAACCAAACTGTTTAAAAGCTAATGGACAATCTTTTAGATTCCAAATTAGAATGTTGAAGTCTCTTTCATCTTTCTCATACAAATTGAGACAACTTTTCCCCCCTATCCTTAATACTGCCAATTTAAACAGATATTATTTAAGATAATGGGTAGTTAGGTCAACTTGGATTCTAATGCCTACTTTACTACCAACTGTCTTGTGACTTAACGGCAACTCACTAAGCCTTCCTGAGCTGTTTTTTTGTTTTTTATCTGTGTAACAGGAAAAATAGCATCTACCTCACAGGATTGGTGTAAAAAAGAAATGATACCCTATGTCAAATTCTTAAAAGAGTGCTTAGCACACACGATAAATATCTGCAAAGAACCTTCAGCGTTCATCTAGGTGGTTTGAAAGACAACATAACATCTGGATGTATGATGTGTCTGTAAAACTACTGGCTTAATCTGTAAGTATGATGGCACAGACTGCATTCACAGCTCTCTCACTTCACTCCTCACTGCATGAACTAATCAGCAGCCCTGTCCACCACACCCAGCCCACTACGAGACTCCTGCTGAAAGCGTGAGTTAAATTAAATATGCCCTCCTTTAATTTGCAGGTTCTGCTTATCATGTTCCCCCAACAGAGAAGCTGATTAACACAGATACTAAGTGAACCAAAAGTTAAATACTAAATGAACCAAAAGTTAATCTATACTAGAATAACATCATTCTTGAGGTTTATTTCCCCCCTCCTTGTAAATATCTGGTAACATCAAAAACAGCAAAAAGGAAAATTTGCATTTGTATTGGCTACTTTTATGCATTTCTTATTCATAAGAGCAATGACAGTTCTTCAGAAGGCTCATCTAGTTAAAATACTATTTTACAAGTCTACATTAAATTTTACTGCTAATTAATAATCAAGATTCATTTCAAAATCTTGTAGTAGAAACCTGCTTAGTACAATGCTAAATTCTAAGGAGAATAGAAAGTTCTTTTGTAATCAAAGCAACTTATAAAAAATGTTTCCTATTAATTTTAAACTTTGAATACTAGTGATTATCGTAATAAATAAGCAAGCATAAAGGCTGACAGAAAAATAGCACTAATGGCAAATTAAAAACTCATCCATGGTTCAGTATGGGGGTGCAGGCCTGTATTTCCAGCGCTGTAGGAGGCTGAAGGAGGATCACAAGTTTGACCTCAGCTTGGGCACTCTAGTAACAGCCACACCCTCAAAAACAAAAAATAAGCAAATAAATAGCTTGTTTTTAATTTTAAAAGAGCTGGAGTGCAAAGGCCTTGGATTCAATCTCTAGTACTCTTTAAAAAAAAAATAAGAAGGCCGGGGGTTTAGCTCAGCGGCGTAAGTGCCTGCTTGGCAAACTCGAGGTCATGAGTTCGATCCCCGGCACCAAAAAAAAAAAAAAAAAAAGAAACAAAAAACTATGATAGCATAACACTGAACAACAGAATGAGATTTTGATTTATGAATTTATAGTTTAGATGGTTCATTTAATAGTGAACCAAGCAGCAGTAAACCCATATAGCATTCTCAGCTAAGCAAGTGTCGCACACATTTTATTGAAAGTCAGGATCTTTTGTCAGGTTGTGCTAATTATCAGCTGGCCCCAAATGATCAACACATTTACTTCAATCAACAGCTGGCATATTGGGCAAATTCAGAAAGTACTGAGGAAAGTACTTTCTTCCCCTTTTACCCAGTCTTCCCAGCCTCAGTGGTTTTTCCCATTACACCAGGCCCATATTTTATTGGACCACTATAGATTGCAGTAATCTCTATATTCTACCCTTCATTTTCTTCATATGTGGATTGAGGCCATTACTATTTGAAATATTCAAACTCAAATTGATAAGGCCACTACAAATCCTTTATCAACCTCTCATAACTTTTCCAACAGTGATTTCTAGCTTTAAACCTCTCTCCTTAACAAGCTTCCAATTCTTCCTCACTACTCACATCATTCCTGAGAGCTGGTAAGTCTTGTTACTTCTGACGGTACTTGCTGAAGATCGGAGCATTAATGGAGTTAATTCTCTGTTTACAGAGCTCTATTTTCATTTGGACCTATTCATCAGTAGGTCCAATCAGTTTTTGCAGCCTTCCCTTCATTATCAGGGTAAAAGTTACTGTCTTCATGATTAAAACTAACAGTTCTACATACATCTCATTCCTCCCCACCATGACAGACCCTCATAAAGAGATGATTCTCATTCATTCTGTCATTTTAAATGAGCTCTATTACTACCTTTAATCTCACAAGGGAAAACTTTTCTAACTCTATGAAACCCAGATCATCATCCAATTCTCATGTCTTGTGCCACCAAATGTCATCCTCCATTTCAATTTCTTTCCTGCACCCTTCATAAATGTAATAAAGTGGCTGTTTCAAAGGAAGCAACATTCAAGTGATCACAATGTCCTTTTTTTGTCTTTCTTGCATCTTCTTCCCCTGGCTACCTGTGGCATCTGGAACTTCAGTGGGGCACTCCCCACTCAGTTCCGAATGTTCTTTCTCTCACGATTCTTTTCCTCTTCAGACATTCCCTTCTGAGTGCTCCTCCTTTTCTTCCTTTCACATCCCTGCCCCAGGGTTTCTTTTAAAAGACTTCCTCTCTGCCCAAATTCTCCCAGGCTCATCTTTCCTTTTGCTCCAGGACCCAGCATGCTCATGCTAAGAATGTCTTCAAGGCTCGGCTCATACAAGCTCACTTCCCAAATTAATTCTCAGATTGGACCAGACAACATTTTCTTCCTTTGGATTTTTATCATACTTACTCTGTTACAATCTACAATGGTTTCCTATCTTCCCTGTGTTTTTTAACCTCAAGGTAAATTTTTTGGTAGGAACAATTTTTATTTTCTTCTTCAGTATCATCAAAATTCAGAAAACAATTCTGAGCACAGATTGGTTAAGTTAAATATTTTGCAGAAGTGTAACTGGTTTACACAATCAATTTAATTTATATTACTTGTAAGTACAATTTTAGCTACAGCCAAATACTGTGGACATTTTTCTGCCAATTTCCACATTTTGCACATATTCAAGGACAGATTTACTTATTTTGTTTTCATTAAAATGTTAACCATTTCTCTCTCTGCTGTTCTTTTTGCTGTCTTCTACCACCATGAACTACTGCCCATCTGCCTTGCCACCCTGCCTTGGAGACAAATGATTATGGACTAAAGCCTGCATAAACTGTGAGCAAAATACCCCCTTCCCCCTTAAAAAAATAAACAAATAAATAAAAAATGTTAATCATTTTATTCCTAAAGTGACCTATATAGCTATTCGACCTAAAAAGATCTTACATTTAAAAAAAAAAAAAAAAAAGCACAATCAGGGGTTTACTCAAAACGATTTAACCTATAGAGGTTAAAATCAGAGTAATAAATACATAAACCATGCTTTTTGTTCAGCATTACAAATTGGATGTTCCTTTTGTGTGTGGGGGGCATCTGGTATTGAACAGAGGTCCTTCACACTGAACTACATCCCCAGACTTTAAGACTGGGTCTCAGTCCCTAAATTGTCCAATCTCTAACTTTCCTAAATTCGATCCTGCGTCAGCTGCCCAGACTGCTAAGATTATAGATATGCCCACTACATTCTGCTTATTAATCAGATTTCTTAGGCTGTCAATGTTTGAGTATCTAGCCACTATTTATGCTGTGATTTTGTGACTTTGGCAACTATTTTTTAAGACGACAATGAGTAATGTATCAACCAGTGATTCTATGATGAGAATTTTCTTTTTTTTTTTTAATTCGGTATTGCTTTACCTTTCTTTTCTGCTTTTCTATTTTCTTTAATTTTCTTTTAGTTCTTTGAAAAAAGAGAACAATCTGCAATATAACAACCATTGTTAAATTACTTTCATTATGTTTTGAAAATCCACATTGTTATTGTTTTGAGTTTGCTGTTGTTGTTTATGCCTTTTGCTTTTTGTTCTTTTCTGACTTATCTCTTTTTAAATAAAACTTTAAAAAAAAAAGATTTCTTAGGTTGCTATTTCTCCCAGTAATACAGCAGAAGAGTGAAATTAAAGGTAAAGAATTCTTGCAAATTAAACTCGCAGTCTATGCACAATCATTTTACATGTTTATGATTTAGAAACAAGGCTTGCAAAGCCTTATCAAAGAGATGCTAGTTCCACATTGTAGAACAGAGAAAGAGATTATCCACACTCTATTGAAAGAGTTAAACTCAGACCCAAGATTACTAAATTCAAAATTAAAACTCTCTGCTACACTACTTCCTAATTTATGTGCAAATGTGAACAAACAAATCATGACACTAATTGGGTTCAGTTTTCACAAAAGCTAAACATTTATGAGTGGATACAAATATAACACTTTTGCTTTGTTAAACATTCACTTGACTAGCTAACTAACATTCATTAGTTATTTGATGAAGAATTGATGTTTTAAAACTGTAACGAATGTTACAAGGAATTACCAAACAATGAAAGAACAACCTATCAAATGCTCTCCAGTGGTTCTGCAGCAGCCTCTCCCCCTAGTAAACTCACTATGTTCACTACTCAGTGGGGCACTAGCATCACTGGTGTGCTAGATACTGAGAATAAGTCAAAAAAAATCAAGCTCCCTTGACTTGATAGTCTCGGCAGATAGTCTATGTAATTTTCTATGTTTACTATATAATCAACTTGCACTAACTCTAATGAAGAGACCAGATGCCAGGAAGTCTAGAGTAAAATATAACTAGGTCCCAACATTTCCTTCAGTTTGTTTTGGGGTAGGCAAAAGTTCAGCAAAAAGCTACAATTCTGAACTTCTTTATGAGTTAGGGGTCCAAAGAAGTCACTTGGGTAAAGCTTTCAAGGAAATTCTTTGGAAGATTCTGAGTAAACTGGAAGAGTCCATCGTCTTTTGTCAGTATCCCTGTCTTCCATATTCTGAGGGAACTGACAACATTTTGAACAGTTGGCAGCCGTTTTGCAACCAAGAAGACACTGTGAGGATGAAAGCCGTGGATTATAGAAACGGAGAAAAAAGTTAGTTATCTGGATTCACTGTTGTGCCCTGAAGCTGCCAAACCAGTACCTGAGGATGAAGCCTGGACTATATGATACATTAGAGAAGAATCCCAACTATCTCTAGTTATTATTGTGCTACATCTCTTGAATTAACTCCCTGCTGCCATTTCTTCTTTTGGGGGGAGGGTGGTTAGTGGAAATCGAACTCGGACCTTGTGCTTGCCAGGAAGGCACTCATGCCACTGAGCTATATCCCCAGCCCCTACTGCCATTTCTCACTGATGCAAGAAGCCCCACAAAGAACTCATGGCAGTGACCGTAGGGCAAGCACAGCACACATCTCCGGCAGCATGGAAATGTGCCCTTCCTGTGCACCACCTGGCAGGGAATGGGAGCTCTGGATAAGGGAACCGCGTAAGAATGTGGTTAGACTGGCCTGGAGTCATCCTCCTGATTACTAGAACAACGCCCAGATGCTGTGGCTGTCTACACAAGGCTTCGGTATCCCTTTACAGAGGGGCCTATCCTTAATTTAATCACAGTATCTTAATACAGTCTTATATGCCTCTGAAACTAGAGAGAACCTCATGTACTAACATAAACACTGAGAAAGATTCAGATCAAATTTTATTTTAAAAGAGTTCAGTTTATTTTTGGAAGACTCTTTCTGGTTTATGAATCATACTCTAAGCAACTACTTTGGAGATGATACACAGTGTATTAACTATTGTTAGTCTCTTATTAATTGGCTATGAAATTTTATTTTTTCATTAAAAAAATAAAAGAACTCAGTTTAGTCTTCATTCACACATTGTATGATGGGACCTCATTAAAATATTTTCTTTTGTTTAAAAATTGAAGGAAATTCCCATTTTGGGTTTTCTTTGTTGGCTCGGTTGTTTTTTGTCATATTGGAATTGAATCTGGAGAGTGCTGAGTGACATCCTTAGCCTTTTTTTTAATTTTAAAGCTGAGTCTTGCTAAATTGCCCAGGTTAGCCTTGAACTTGCAGTCCTCTTAGCCCAACCTCCCAAGTAGCTGGGATTACACGCCACCACACCTGACACCATTAAATCTTAGTGTTGGAGAATGAAACATTCTAGACTTTTCATTGAGACCCTTTTGGGAGTGGAGTACCCGGGATCAAACTCAAGTCCTCGAGCTTACCAGGCAAGCGCTTGAGCCACGGAGCTAAATCCCCAGCCTTCACTAGACTCTTAAGAATTATATACTATAAACTATTAACATAAACAGGGCGCACAGGCACCAGCCTGTAATCCCAGCTACTCCACAGCTTGAAGCAGGAGGATTATGAGTTTCAAAGCTCCTTGATCATAAATGAATGGTATATATTTACAATGCAGTTTTATATGGTTTAGATTTGATAGCTAAACATTCCTGAAATAAAGTTTCCATCACATTTATTGTATTGATTTTGAAAATTTTTCAGATTTTTTTAAAAAAGTATTTTAGTTTATATTAGGTATAGCTAAAAGTAATAAATTTTCACACAGTACTTAGAAAATTGATATATTGGGCTGGGGATTTAGCTCAGTAGCATAAACGCCTGCCTGGCAAACTCGAGGTTGTGAGTTTGAGTTTGATCCCCCGTACCAAAAAAAAAAAAGAAAAAAGAAAAGAAAAAAGAAAATTGATATATTTTACATACAAAATATTCCCATAAATTCAAGCCATGAACTAGGCATAGAAAAAAAGCATCAAAATAAAAACAGACTGTGTGAAGAATGAATTTTATCAATATTACATTCAAATTACATGAAATTATCTATCTGTTCAAGTTAGAAATATGAAAAAAACAGAGCAGGGAAATGTGTCACTCTTAACTGAAATTTCTTTTCCAAAACAGTGCTTATTTTCTTTCATCAAAAAAATGAATTGCAGTTTTCAAAATATTTAACTTCATTCATACCTAAAATAATCATCCTTAAACAATTTATATGTTTGTTTTTAAGATTACATGTTTCTTAAAGAAGCAAAAGTAACCCTTACATAGTGCTAAAAGAAACCTAATTTCTTTAAAGAATTATTTTAAAAAATTTCTCACTCTTTCTTCAAGAAATGAAACAAAATACAACTTTGAGTATTTTTTCTACAATCTCATGTTACATAATTGATCTAACCTAAATTTATATTATCCAACAAGAATGTTTCATTTTTATTGCAGGACTGTGTTACAACTATGGAGAGCAACATTAAGACATGAAAAAAGATACTGTTCACAAAAGTTTCCAGCCATCATCCTTTTTAACTTAAATCCCAATGTTCTGTATGCAAATTTACCTGATCTGAGTAGGCTAGAAAAAACAAACACAAACATACGTACAACATCTATCAAGAAAGAATAACTGTAATTAAAAATTAATTTTTGTTCTCATCTATATGCAAAACACACTAAGCCAATAAAACTTTAATTAAAGGACATCTTTTTTAGGTGTCCTAATGAGAGGGTGCAGGTGAGATGAACTACACATTACAGTTTCTTCTAAGCTGTCCATCAGCAGTTAACAAGTAGCAATCACCATTTAAATGCAATGATAGCACTAGCTTCCAACTGTCTGAATTGGTAGCAACCTTATTTTTTTCTTAAGGGGATGCCTTTCTGTGCAGGAAAAATAAATAAATATTTCTCTTGTATCTGTATATTTATGTTAGCATAAGTCAGGTTTCTGTTGAAAATTTTGACCATGTCACTTCATAACTAAGGGTGTTTCCATATGTAAAGAAAAAATGATCTGTTTAAAAAGGAAAATCTGTAACCAAATCCTAATTCTTGAGTCGAAATGACAGCTGTTTCTGTTTTCAGTATTTGGTACATTACATTTCCAGACCTGAAACTTTTGTAGTAAACAATAGAGACCTTTAGATTTAGAGCACAATGAGTTAGATAACAACAAGGGCACTAAATTTCTTCTCAAATAACTTTGAAAAGAAAAATCTTACAACTACGTACAATAGATCAAAGAAAGAGGTAATGTAACCATCAGGAATATGGTATTTTTCATTTTAAAAGTTTTGAAAAATAACACTATACCTATTTTAATTTATAAATCTGAATGGAATAACTGGAGATATACAAACACACATAGAACACATATATGTGAATGATAACTGGTATACAGAGTTAAAAATCCTTTCTGTAAGAAGGAAATTTTCCGGGCTGGGGATTTAGCTCAGTGGCATAAGCGCCTGCCTGGCAAGTGCGAGGTCGTGAGTTCGATCCCCGGTACCGCAAAAAAAAAAAAGGAAATTTTTCCACACCTGAGTATTTAATACAGTAGCTACAAATGGCTAGGAGCAATTAAAATGTGCCTAGTGTAAATGAGGGACTGAATTTTAAACTGTGCCTAATTTTAATTCATTAAAATACAAGTAGTCATGCCTAGCTAGGTGTACTACCTTGGATGGTACTGTCACAGGGAACTGTAGTTAAGTATCTGAAACTTAATTTTCATTTAGTAAGAAGTCCTGTAGATGACATACACACAGCTGTGCCTAAACTTTTAAAAACATTCTTGTGATTTATAAGGACTCTAAGACAACATAAAAATGTTGCTGCATTTGAGAAACTAAATTGTCTATACAGTACTCACCTAGCACGGCCTAGAATGTGGTTTCCCATAATTCCGTTGCAATTTCCTACAGAGCTTCCAATAGTGTAGATGCCTGAATCTCACCCTTAAGAATTCTGGTTTCATCATACTGGGTTGATGTGTGAGTAGAAAAATTATTACAAGTTGTTCAGGTGAGTCTAAGATAGAACCAGAAGTGGGTGCCACTAAACCATGAAGAAAACCAGAAACTTCAGTAAGTACAGGTGCAGTATGAACTCAACATTTCTTGGCTGGTAGGCGAATAGGGCCTTTAGATAACTCAAGCTTGAAGTCAAAAATTCTGATGCTAGAAATTCAGGAGTAACTCGGGTAGGAGTCATTAAGTCTTTGCAATTACTGAATGTTAGTTCTGAAAAAAAGATCATTAGCAAAAAAAGAAGCTAAACAGTATTGAGCATCAGCTTGCACTTGCCATTTCTGCATTTACAGTATTACTTAATTTCATCCTCAAAGTCTCTTTAGAGGTAGATATTATTAAATTATTTACAGAAAAGTAAATTTAAAGGTGTCCTCTAGGATTCTGTAACCTTTGTCAGACAGCGAAGTCCTTTATGCTCTGTAATGCCGAAGGATTCTCTTTAAGACAGCCTGTTTCAAGAACTTTTCACAACTTTCAAGTGTGAAAACAAAATATAACAAAAAAGAGCAAGGATTCAATGGTGGAACACTGGGTAAGGCAAACAAGCTTCAACAAGTAAGAAGCCAGTCCCTGCTCCCATATCTGTAACTCTGTGGTTCAAATCTATACCAGCCTTAGGAGCTCCTGGTTGCTGTCTGCTACTAAACAACTGGTCTCCTACTGCTTTCCAAACTATTAGTGATCCTGTAGTCACACATTTGGGAATGAAACTGGACAGATTAGAACAGGGGAGCTATTTGGAAAACTGAATCAGAAAAGGATCTTAAAGATGTTTTCATTTTTTTCCAAATCCTCAAGGTCACTGGAACTCCTTCTCCCAAGGCAGTTTAGAGACCACAGTTCTGACATGACGTATTTACAATGCGTGGGGAATTTATACTTTAACTTATGCCATTAAAAGTCATGCATTAATTTACTCATTAAAAACTATCTTTTAAAAATCGAGTCCCTGAACTGTTCGACTCATCTTAATTTTCAAATTGAGACCATTTTTCAGAAAAGGGTGTGTGTGTGCAGAATGACACACCCCACCCTGGCCATCGGCACTCATGTATCTTGGGGTAACAGTATTTTCTTGCTTGGGGCCCTGCCTTGTTAAGTGACATAAGTTCAAACAAGTCCTACTTGGTTCCATCACAGGCCCATAGGAGAATACTCTCAACTTGCTACTCAAACGAATGGCACAGATTTTCCTAAAACATGTTCCGAAATAAGAGTGTGTTTCCAAGGAGTAACTTCCCAGTGCGCTGGCTTGGACCATGGTTGTGTCTCTTTCGATTTAAAGTGGTATTAATTATAATTTGACTGCACTATAAAAAATATTAGGTATTTAATTAATTTATTTATTTATGTATTTATTTGGGACGGGGATCGCACTCACGACCTCATGCTTAGGGTGCTGAGCTAAATCCCCGGCCCTAGGTAGTTTATTTTAAAACTATATACTCGGTCCGAGGAGGAGGAGAAACAGAAAGACATCTTACTTTATCCCCTATCGTCAGTCCTTTTCTCCAGTATCTTTCAGGCTGCTCAAGAAGATGAGCAGTAAAACCACACATCCGATTAACATGGAAGAAGCCACTATGGCTACCTCATTAAAGATGAGACCAAACAATACTGGCTTTTCTTAACAATAAAGAATACAGAACTTTCCTCCAAAACCGTAAAACATTAGGGTAGCCAGTTCTCTCACAGTCAGATCCCACATTTAGGAAGCATCCCTCAGATCACGCACAGTGCTACACACCTCTAATCCCGGCCCTCTGGGAGGCTGGAGAGCAAAGCTAAGGCCCAGCCTGCGGACTGAGGTGGAGACAGAACTCAGTGCCAACGCCTTAGGTTTACCCCCAAGAGCCAGTGCCCCCTCCAAAAGCTAATTTAAGTTTTACAACTCTGACTCCACATATAGTAGTGTTAAAATCTGTCTTTCAAACTGACAAATTGTGTATGAGTATGCGAATGTGTGCGTGTCATTTATAACATGGAAAGTAATACTTTTGGACAATCACCCTCAAAAAGTAAGTATACTATGAAAAACTTCGATGGGCTAAATGTAAATATAAAGACAAACCTATATAATGATAAAAGGAAACCATCATTCTCTAATTGCAAAAGTGAAAGACACTAAAAAAAATTAGTCTTTTTTTAATCACTAACTTTTGATACTTTTCTATTTTGAAATTTCAGCTTTCATCCCATCCTCTCTCCACACATACTCCCACGAAGCCTCTAGAATATCAAAGTGAGGACACAATGTTACGGGAAGAAAATATAATAAATTTAGAACTGGATTATAAACTAGTGAAGGCCCCTCTATGAATACCCGTACTCAGTATGTGGATGAACTAAATAAAACATTCTAGTGATATCAAAACAAGAACTAATTTGTACATAGCACCACCACGAGCAACCGATGAGCACGAAACAAGTTTTCACCTGGTCCCTGACAACCCAGCCATCAAAAACTGGGCAAAGCCTGTTTCATAATACGGCACCCTTATTTCTTCCCCCATCCTTTAGGAAGCTACAGATACCCGTTTTAAAATCTCCTTCATTAGTTACCAGTGTCCTCCGACCCACACTGTCCTACATTTTGTTTAGGTCCTGCCTTGAAAACAAACCCAACTGCCCCATTTTCTGAGAAGTAAATTCCGCTCCAGGCAGCTGCCTATGAAGTCACCGCGTTTGTCATTTAAAGATGCAATTACACGAAAATGACCCACGTCCGTCGGGGATGAGCTGAGAGTGCGTGGGTCACTGAAGTGTGAGCGCAATGAAAACAGAAGTGCTGCAAATCCCTTGGCCACAGGGTCTGCCTCCAACCTGCACGCTCCCTCCTCTCCTGCAGTCACAACCTAAGGAAGTTAAAGTTCGCCAGAATTGTCCCTACTGCAGCGCGACGGCCGACTTTGTAGCTCTGCGCCCCGGGCCGGGAAGGCTGGGGTGGGGGTGCTTTGCTGCTCAGCCGAGAAAGCAGTAGAGTTCGCGTCGCCCGGGGTCCCCCGGGTGTGTCCCAGCCCCCTCTGGCCTGACACATTCCTGGGCTACCCGGGATCACGCCGCCCCATAATCCTGCAGAAATCCGAAGCGGGCCGGGCGCTCCCCCGACGTGCACAGACCGAGCCGTCAGCGCGGGCGCCAAGGGGCGCAGTCCCCGCCGGCCACCCGACCTCACGCCCCTCCGCGGCTGCACCCCATTACTCGCCGGCTCCCGCAGGGGCGAGGGAAGCGCCCGATTCGCTCTCCGCTCCCCTCCCCACCCTCGCCGTCCTCTGCGAGGCGCGGCGCCTTCCGCCCCGCGGGCCCCGGGCCGCCGGAGCAGCAGGAGGAGCCAGAGCGCGGCGCCCCGGCCCGGCCCGCACGTGCGCCCGCCCGTCCTCACCCGCGTCCGCTCGCCGCTTCTCTGCGGAGCTTCCGAGAACTCGGGGCGCGCGCGGCCCGCAGCCGCATCTCCCGCACCACGCTGCGCACGCCCCGGGCGACCCCACCGGCTCGGCCCGAGCGCCCGCGCCGCCTCACGGACCTCGCGGAGCCTGGCGCGCCTCAGCGCCCGCAGCCGGCGCCCAGCGCGGCTGGGCTGTCGGAGGCGGAGCGGAAAGCCCGGGAGCGCTGCTGCTTGCCGGCACGACGGTCCCCGGGGCCACAGACCATGGTGTGTCACCTCCGCGCGCGGCCGCCGAGCGACTCCAGCCCTCCGCGGGCTCCACCTCAGGCGGCGGAGCCGGCCCCGCCCCGCTGTCACTCAAGCCTCCCGAGGCCCGCGCTTCGCTGACCCGGTGCTCCTCTCCGTCTCATTGGCCCGTAGGGCTTTCTGGCCCGCCCCTCCCGCGGGACGAGGTCGCTGGGGGGTGGGGGAGACCGGCGCCCGGTTCCTATGACAACCAGCGCCCGGGGCCTGGTTCGCAGCGTGGCTCCGACGCGCCAGACGCGCAGGTGGAAAGCCGGCAACGCGCCGGGTTCCCGCGGGGTGGACTCGGGTATTAGGCCAAGCAGAGGATGCAACGGACGCCTCGAGGCGTGCTCCTCAGAAGCAGAACTTCATGGGCTTGGGAAGTGGGGGGACGGGACGAACCGCGGCCCTTCCCCCGACGGTCAAATGACCCTCCGGGTCTCCAGCCTTGTTTCCATAGTGTCACCTGGCCGTCTGAGCCTGGGGGCCAAAGGAAAGCGGACAGAAGGAACAGAGCTCTATGCTCGCTTCGTGCCTCGACACAGCCACCTGGCAATGGCGGGATCAACCGCGACCCCTGGGGAGCTTTGCACCCTCTGCAAAGTGAACCCCGAAAGGGTAGTGGCTCCTGCACCCTGAAATGCCCTCAAGAAACTCCCATACTCATTTTTTTTGAAAAACTAAATAAAAATGAAGTAAGTCTTTGTGTCCCAATAAATGAAAACAATTGTAAAATTTAAAGCAAAAGCTTTAGTATAATAACATAATTTCCATTTTTCTATGCACTCTACAACTTGGTAAAAGTATATTCTGGTTGCTATTTCTCTTCTGCAAACTAAAAGATCTGAGTTTCAATAATTTACAAGGAAGTCTTGTAGAATTCATAAGTAGTGCCTCGTGATTGGAGTTGTTGGTTTGTTTTCAGAGGTACAAGGTAACCTGTTCCCCTCAAGGAAAGGAATCCCCCACGTTAATTCTGTCTGAGACCCCTAGAGTTGTCCCCTGATGGAATCTATTTACTTCATGACTGGCTCCAAAATGGAGAGATCTGAGGCTTATCTGCCTACCCCCAAAGAGCTGCAGTCCTAGCTCCTCACCCCTGAGGCTGCCCTACATGTATGATGAATGAGGAAATTAATAGTAATGATTTACCCTTGGCTAGCACTTGGGTTTTCATTATCGCTTTTACTAAATGAATAACTGTGATGGATGTCTTCCCTCAGATTTGCCCTGCCAGTGTACACCGTGATTACTCACAGGCTGAACACAATGCAAAATGCACAGTAGAATTCTAAGATAAAGTGCCTGCCCTCAAGGAGCTAGCCAGAGATCCTGACAATGCCAGCACTCTTGAAACAATTTAAAGACTGTAGCTAAAACACTGGGCCAGTAGATTAAGATGTTCAGCAGCAGATAAGAGACAGTTATGGAGGAAGAGAATTTAATCTGGGCTTTGAATGCCAGGTAGGATGGAACAATGTAGGGAAGATGAAAAAATGGAGTTGACAGAAAAAACCCACAAAACTGAGGAGCCCCAGGAATGAATGTGAAAAGTAAGTAACAGTTGGATGACTTGCCTTTTTGAAGTGAAGAGGACAGTTGAAGTTTTTTGTTGGTGGTGGTAGTGGGGTTTTTTGTTTTGTCTTTTCTTTTTCTTCAGTCTGTGGTGGATAAGCTGGATTGTGTCAATTTGAGAACCTCGAAGAGATTCTAGAGGTGGATCCCGGAGGTGTGAGTTTGGAGACTGGATCATCGCTCGGCCCTTCCTCTCTGGCACTGTTTGCCTGCTCTGTTTCCCAGATGTGATGAACTAAATGTCTGTGCTTCACCGGGCCCTTCCTCCACGACATTTCCATGTCGGAGCCAACTGACCACGGACTGAATTCCCTAAACCATGAGTCAAATTAAACTTCATCACCTGGTAAGTTGTGTGGGGTACTGTGGGCCAATGACAGAACAGCTAATTGATACACAGCGTTTCCCCAAATTTTCACTGGGCTTCACTGGGTTCACTGTGTGTCTCAGGGCAGTAAGAAAGGCAGGTTTGCAAGAACAAAAACCTTCATGCAACATCTGCCTCTGCCACTGAAAATGTATGTAGTTTGTGCGAAGAGAAGCAATATTCATAATACCTGCAATAACTTGTGAAGTCATGTCAGAAAGTATAAGAGAGTGATATTATAAATTTTCCCAAAAGTAGACAAGCCACAGTGTTGTGAGCACTTTTGTTTCTTTTGTGTTAAGGCCGTTTCAGGTGGTTGCCTTCAAGGCTTTTTCCTCAGTAATCCCTCTGTTTGGGATGAGCTGAAAGACTAGTTTTAAAATAAAAGCAGATACACAAAAAGGAAAATCTATAGATACACAAAAAGGAAATCTCCTTTTAGATATAATGTAAAAATAGAAATATAATATTAAATATAATCTGGTTCTACATTACAAATGATATGCCAAAAGTAAAAGGAATTATTCCACATTTATAGGAATGGTTTGATAATAGAAAAATTTTTCATAGAGTTAACTGTTTTAATAGGTCAAAGGAGAAAAAAGTATGTTTCAAGTGATGCTGAAAAGATTTTGTAAAATGCAGTATCATTTCTATTAAAAATATTTTAAGAATTTGGAATAGAGAACTTTGAAATAAATGTTATACCAATAAATATGTTATATCAACTTGCTTTACAATGAAATAGTGTAATTGTTTCCACTGAAGCCAGGAACAAAGCAAGAATGCTTACCTTCAGACCATGATAAACTAATAGCCAATGCAATTAGATATGAAATAATGATAAGAAATTAAATAGAATACTGTAAACAAGTCAGGATTGTCTTTTGCTGGCAAATGATATGAAAGCCCAATCAAGTGAAAAATATTTAAAAGTAGTAAGATGAATTGAAGCAACTAGTAATAATCTGGTAATAAAATTAACATAAAAAACCAAGGGCGTTTTTATATGTAAACCATAAACAATTAGAAAATACATATAAACCAGACATGGTCACATGCATCTGTAATCCCATCTACTTGGAAGACTGGGGCAAGACAACTACAAGTTTTGAGGCCAGCCTGGGCAATTTAGTGAGACACTCTCAAAATAAAATTTAAAAAAAAGGTCAGGGATATAGCTCAGTGGTAAAGATCTTGCTTATCATGCACAAAGCCTTGGATTCAATCCATAGTACTACCAAATATTTAAAAAAAAAAGTTGTTGAATAGGAAATTTTCAAGAGAGCAAATACAGAAGGCAATGAATATTTGCAAATAAAATGATTGTCTAAAGAAAGGAAGATTAAAAGAGACACATGATATCATTTGTAACTATCAATTTGTATTTTAAAAGACATAGTATTTAATACTGGTGAAAATAGGAGAAACGGGTAATGTCATGATTATTTGTAGGACTACAGGTGGGTTCCCTCCCTTTGGAAATGTATTTTCAGTGTGTGTCCCAATTTATGTCTATAAACTCAAATATACATACCTGGAATATAATCTTGAGGGTCTGTATGAGGTGATCTGTGAATCCCATATAAAAATTACTATGAGGCACTTAAGTGCTTCACAAGGCTGATTCTTTGGTCATGAACATTCTGAGGCCCATACGCTACTTGGTGCTCAATTAAGTGTTTTTTCTAGGAAATGCATCCATATTTTTCAAAAAGTACTGTTCAGAACCTTAAGGTTATGTGCTTTAAGTGACAGTGTTTAAAATGTTGCCTCTTACCTCCAAGGCTGAAATTAATTCTTGGCTAATCCAAATCTGTAAACATCAGTGTTTTCCCAGCTGGCTTCTTGTGTTGGTCTCAACATGAAATATTTGTATTCTGGCTTACACCAGCTATGTGAGTGTTTTTCTCCTCGTTAAACCCAGCAATGTATTATTATCTCTTCTTGCTTGCAGGATTGCGATGGGAGCTTTGCCCAGGTGAGAAGCAGAAGCAAGATAAGTAATTCAGCAAAACATGAGCAGGTAATTGGAGCACAAACCCTGACAATGCTTGAGGAAGACCTTGTGAGGCCATAGTAACACTTGCAAGTGAACCAAGAATTAGCTAGGGAAAAAATGCAGGGATGGAAAGTTGATAGGACTATAGATATCCTCAGGACGGGTGAATAAACAGGTTATTTTCTTTTGGTGGCAGCCAGCCTCTCTTTAAAATTTGAGAATTCCCCTAGGATGTTGAGTTACATGTCAGCAATGGCACGGATAACTCTAAATGTTGGGAGGCAGCCTGGGATTTCAGTACCTTAAAAAGAAGAACCCAGTGCGAACCTTGGCACACCACCTGACTTCTTTGACCTGCAGTTGCCTTGTTTATAAAGTGAGAGAAGTAAGAATAGCTGATGGTGTTCCACACGTGGTAAATATTCATCAGGATCAAATGAAATATGCATATGACAAGTGTTTGTAAAAAGTATAGCACTACTTTAAAAAATCAAAGAATAACAGCCATCAGAAGCTGTGTGGAATTTTGGAATTAGTGTTTCAGACTTGAGATAATTTTTGAAATTATCTTTTTTGATCTTATTAGGTACTAGAACTAACTAGCTTTATGTAAGATTAAGACAGAAAATTTCACTTGTGGTTCTTTTTGTATTTTGCATGTCTCTGCCAGCCAGACTCCTTTTGATGCTTAACTCTCAATTTCCCCTCACTGGCCCCAAACTGCCCAGGATTACTTACAGTACTGGGATCAGGGTTCTTGCTTGTTAGGCTAAACATCTGTTCCTATTTGATCTGCTAGGGGTTTGGAGGCTCTTCTTGAACCAAAACATTTTCCTCACCTCCATTCTTGGGCTGAAAACTTTTCATTTGTGGTTACTGAGTTAAATTGCAAAGGTGATATCTTTTGAGGCTCATAGTTAAAATTCCCTTTACCTTCTAGCTTTCTGTCTTTGACACATCAGTGTGGTTGGTTTGTCTGGCTAACTAGTTGTTATTTTAAACCCTGAATGAGATCCTGGAGCAGTAAATTGTAATTAATGAGAGAGAGAGAGAGAGAGAGAGAGAGAGAGAGAGAAAGAGAGAAAGAGAGAGAGAAAGAGAGAGAGAACCAGCCAGGGAAGTACACTATATGTAGTGTGAAGGGGTGTGGCACTGAAGTGAAACTGCCTAACTCACATTTTTACTACGGTTGGTCTGTCTCTGACTCATTTCTGCTTCTTGTTCTGGCACGTCGTAGAGCCACCTATTCAATTTGGCTGAAAGGAGTACGGCAAAAAAGCATAATATTTCTGGTTTTTCCAATTTGGCCCTGTTGGAACATACACTGAGTAATTTAATATGAATATACTGTCATCCAAATCTAACCTAGAGCTACTTGCCTAATGGTTCCTGGCTGCCAATC
This sequence comes from Dolichotis patagonum, assembly GCA_004027295.1. Lineage (NCBI taxonomy): Eukaryota > Metazoa > Chordata > Mammalia > Rodentia > Caviidae > Dolichotis > Dolichotis patagonum. The sequence goes on from PVJX010003985.1 coordinate 22,911, forward strand.
TTGATTTTTATGTGTTTCCTCAAATGGAGACCAAGATAAAAGGTTTTAGTTTATATTCTGCTTTCAAGAGGATGATTTATACTTTGATGGGTGCGAGATGCTGTGTAGGAAAGTTGATCATAGAGGCTTGTCAGGTGGGGGTGGAGTGTTTAGGGAAACAAAGCATCACTTTTAAAAATAATTTTTAAGTGAATTGCCCTGATTTTTACATTTATCCCTAAGGTATCTAGTGGAAAACTTAGAAGGAGAGTGGTCTTAGGTAGAGGCTAGTTAACCGTTTGATGACCAAATCCAGAACTGCAGTATTCATAGGAAAAAGGGAAGAGCTGCACCTGATGTGTTTGATAGCAACGCGAGGAGAGGGAATTTATTTCAGACAGCTGAAAATGTTAGGCCAAGTAGTACTTCCACAAAAATGAAAGCAGGGAACTATGAAACGTCGTGCAGACATAATGCAAGTATTTTATTTTTATGAAAAGCCTATCATTGTATCATTAGCTAATCTTTTGATGTAGGGCCAAGGCCTTTTGACTTATGGAACTGCTGTTAAGAAATATATATATCCCATCCCCATAGAATGGGAAAATTGTAGCCAACTGTCCTTCAAATGAAGGGCTTATATCTAGAATATATAAAGAATTGGAAAAAAATTAGCCCCCCCCAAATTCAAAGTCCCAATCCAGAAATAGTCATCCATTTCACAGATAAAGAAATACAAGCGGCAAATAAATATGTGAAGAAATGTTCACTATCACTAGTCATTCAAGAAATGTGGGTATTTATAGCACTGTCACCTGCCTTGGGCACCTGATCATGCTTTTCTGAGTAGCAGTGCCTTAGAGAAGCTATCATCTCCAAGGAACAGGGTATCTGATATGTAGAGGCCTAAACAGGAGAAAGGACTGTTGTCACCAAAGAAAGAACTTGTAGGTAACTTATGATGATGCCGTGGCTCAGCACTGTCCAAGATGAGGTCGTTGCAACTCTCCACACCTTTCACTTATCATTGTAAGAGGACTGCTGTCGTCTCTTTTTATATCGAAAATTTAGTTTTCCCCAAAGTACTTTCCAGTAGTCACTTTATCTGCAAATTGTCCAGATTTATGACACATGTTCACTTGTGACTGCAAGGAAAGAACAGAAGCAAGTATTTAGCTTTTCTAGCCTCTATTGAAAACTACCATGGGAAGCAGGAATTGGAAAAAACACTGTTTATTTAAGTAACCATTAGTCTCTGTTTTTTTAGTATTGCAGAGTGAAGGTACAACATAGAGAGTTAATGTTCAATGGGTGGTGAGGGTAGGAAGAATAGGTTATTTAGACGCTAAGTTTTGCTGTGAATATCTAAACAAGCAAGTGTGCATTTTAACTTAGAACAATGATTTAGTTTTTGAATAGGACAATAATTTCATAAAATAAAATGTGAATTTACTTTATAATTCTTTGTATATTATAGTTTATGGTCATGGTCCTGTTCAGAGCATTACCATGGTCATGATATCAAAATATAATTGAAAATGCAAAAATCATAGAAAATAGATTAAATTTTATGAAAAATATCATTTGTTTCTAAGCTGCTATCAAAAGTTTCCTATCAAATTTCTGGTCTTTCTGGGCTGGAATCACAATCTCAGTTTGTGGTTAATGGTCATCAGTGGCAGGTCACTGCCTATGTCCCCTCCCACGAAGATACTTATAAAGGGATTTTTTTTTAGATGACATAGATGATTATTTAATTTTGTTTTGGTTATAGATTAAGCTCAGGAAAATAAAATAGCTCCAAGACACCAGAGATTGTTTTGGAAAGAGCCTACAAATGTTATTTAACATAAGCACAAATGGAGTGAGCATTTGTACAGTTTTGGTAAAACCAAAGTTCTGAATTTATATTTGCATGATATGTGCAAAAGATTTGACTGATTTTGTCTCTTTCATGTTGCTATTGTCATCATTCTCTGAATATTATCTCTTTTTATATTAGCAATATGGTATCCAGTCCTTGAAAATAATACTAATTTTATACTCTACTTCTAACAAAGTAAACAAAAGTGTAATTGCTACTTTGCCTTGGATTTTTAAATTACTTCTTGAAAGAGAGTGTATGTAACTTTAAAAGAACTACAGAATAAGCTTTTGGTTTACCTTTTCAATTCTTTTCTTTGGTACCAGGGATCAAACTCACAACCTCGTGCTTACCAAGCAAGCGTTTGAGCCACTGAACTAAGTCCCTGGTCCCTGTCTTTTCAATTCTTTCCTGAATGGGTTTTATATTTTTCCTCACTTTCATTTTTAAAAATGACAATGAAATATGTCTTGTACCTTTGAAGTCAAAGAAAAACAGCATATAGATTTACTTCGAAGCTTCTGAGAATTCACTTGGCACCCAATAAGTAATATTAACAACAAATAAATTTAGGGTAGAGGTATAGCTCAGTGGTAGAGTGCTTTACAGCACACATGAAGCCCTAGGTTTGACCTGTAGCACTTTTTTTTCAATTTTAAAGGGGATAAAATTAAACACAACAAAACAGAACAAAACGGGACATAGGAAAGCATAAATTTCAAAGGTAGACAACCAGAGATCTTCGCTATCTATTGTATTGTCTCTTGTTTTCTTCCAAATAGTTGTCCATATCTTCGCATGCAGAGAATTCATACAAAACAACATAGTCAACCTCTCATAAGATGTCCAGATCACTTGCTCCCACTTGCTTAAGGGGGCAGGTCGAGGGGGGAGGCTCACAGCCTCTCACCAGGGAGGGGAGTAGTGGAGTAGTCGCTTGGTTTCCTGGTGCCCTAGGTCCCAGCGTGGTGTGGGTCTCAGGAGGTGCCGCGGAAGCCTGCCACGCTCACAGCCACTCACCAGAGAGGGGAGTAGTTGCTTCTAAAATTTATCCTTCAGTAAGCTGTTTCTTTCTGATGAATTGACCATTACGTTTCCAAAGTTCTGAAATGGCCAACAGACCACAGAAAGAATTTTCTCTAGGCTCCTGTTTGAAACCAGCAGCTACAGCGATCTGCTGGCCTTGATTCAGGGCCAGTGACCTGTAGCACTTTTTAAAAATTCATAAATAAATCAATTTCTATTTGGACATCAGTTTTCCAAACAACTTGATTCACATGCCACTTCAGAGTCTGAAGATATATATAAATGATTTATGATATTGTAGTAATTTCTGGAAATTTATTAATGTAAGCTAATAACACAAAAGAATGTCCAGCTTAGTTGATATATCTAACTAGTAATGTTTTTAAAATTTGGCAACCTATTCAAAGATGTTTGGGAAGAGGCTTATAAATTTAGAATTCTTTCACCTCACCTTTACCATAAAGCACATGCTCATGGGTACATGTGTTGTGTGTGTGCACATACATACATAAACAATGATTACTTGATATGTAAGACTGAACGAAAATGAACCTAACAAATTTGTTTCTACTGAAAAAATTTGGTGCGATGAAAAATTGTCAATTAAATTTTGACAAATTCTTACCATTTTTATTAGTTTCATGCTTGTTAGAATACATACTTTCATAGAAAAATCTGAGTTAATTTTCTTAACTAGAAAACTGATATAATTAATGCATAACTGTTTTAATCATGTATATATGTCAGCCTGCCCAGGGGACCCAAGAGAGATTTTTGAGGGTGAAGTCCCAGGATGAAAGAACCCTCATTGCAAGATGTCAGCAACAACAGCAGGCAGCAAGGAGCAGAGCAGAGAGCCAGGGTGCAAAAGTGAGAAAGCTGCCTGAATCTTTATTGTATAATTCTTACACAGGCTGTTTTCTCATATTTACATTCTTACATAGTGCTGTAACCAGTGCATGCGTGTTTATCCCTGCTAAGTCATGGTTACATAACTATATGCCACATAGTGCCACTATGTGCCTGTGTTAGACAAGGGGAACATGTTCTCAGGTGACCTTAGGGACCTCTGAGCTTTGAAGCAGTCTGAGTGATTCCCCACAATATAATTAATATGTGACTGTTTAGTCAAGCTCTGAAAAGTTGGAGGGAGCATTTGCCACCTTCTTAATTTGCTTAAGGTAACTTTTCAAAAGACACTGAATTTCTCCTAATTATTTGACACAGATACAAATCTTTATCTCCCTGTTTTGTGGTTGGAGCTGATCTTTCTATAATTTTTAATATCAGACAAGGGTATCTCCATATATCTTAAGAAATTCAAATAAGGACCTGAGAAAAATGTGCCTTGCCTGCAGCCATTGCTGACACACTGTCCCACTCCCAGCCAGGAGACCCCAGAAACTATGCCCTTACACCCATCTGGTGCCAGTGCTGATGCCAGTCCAGGTCCCCTTCTGAGCTAAGAGGACCTGGAAATCAGGAGTCCTGTTCCCAGCCAATGGTTTTTTTTTGGTGGGAGAGGGGACTGGGGCTCGAACTTCCCAGCCAATGCTGATGCCTGCCCTGGTTCCATACTGGGGGTTCTGGGAACTGCTCCTATCTCCACCTACCCTGACTCCCTGGGTTCTCCATGGCACAGGGCAACAGAGGTGATGACCAACAGACCAACCTGATTAAAGGAGAGACTAACACCCAGGAGGAGTTTTGCTTCAGGACTGAAGTGATATCCTACTTTAGAGAGACAAGTGAGAGACAGCCTTGGGAGGCAGGCTTAGAGAGGGTGACAGGGAACTCCTGGGGTCCCCTGAGAGATCCAGAATCAGACCAGAAGGATCACAGGACCTGCATTCTGCTGTGGGAGGCCAGGTTCAGTGGGAGTATTGTCAGAGGGGGTGGTCAGAAGAATATGGTCTAGTCGTATGTTTAAGGTCTTGCACTGCTGCCAACACCCTGCAGGAATCAGTGCTCTGAATTGCTGTACGTCCATATAAAGGGAGGTGTCTAAGTACCTTCACTGAAATCAGAGTTCTCTTTGTTTTGGTAAAGACTGTTCATGAGTGGTTCCTGGGGTTTGGTAATAATCAGTTGATATTTGATTCCATTGTTGTTCATGAATTTACTACAGTAGAAATCATAACATAGTAGTGACTGTTGGTTTAATAGCTATGCCAATACATGGATTGCCTGGGGCTTATAAAAAATACTGTGGCTTACTCTCAAAAAACAGAGCACTAGGCCAAAGAATTAAAACATCTCAGCACAAAAAACAAAACCAGAAACATGAAATACAAGGCAACAAAATGCCTCCAAAACTCCCAGCTCTCCCATGGTTGATTAACCAATGATCAACCTGTAACACCCAGTTGAACTGAATCAGCATGGTGCCGGGTGTGGCTGGCCCACCTGAGGATTGTTGTCAACAGCATCAAAGAAGAACTGGAGTGGAAGATGTTGTGATGTTGATTCTTCTGGAGAAGCTTGTCATGCTGGTTTTCCTGATATGAATTCAGCTGTTCTCATCATCTGAGGGGCTCGGGTCCTTGCTGCTGCTGAGGATGACTGTGACTCTTTTGTGGGGTCCTCTGGTCCTTACCTTGAGCATTGCTTCCTGGCTCCAGTTCAGATCCCTCAGCCTGCTGGTACAGATCCTTCGTTCTACTGGTGCAGACTTTCCAGCTTCCACCACTGAATTCTGGGCCTTCCCAATACAGATTTGCATGAGACATTGTTGTGAGCTCCAGCTGGACTTGTGGAGCACCTTGCCGTGGGCTCTAGGTCTTCAACTATACTTGTACAGGACATTGTCATGGATTCTTTGGGTTTCTCGTGTATGGACAGATCACTCACACTGTTCTGCATTTGACTTTTTGAGTGAATATTATATAAATTATGTGTGCTGTATTAATTCTGTTCCCTTACAAACTCTAACTACAATAGCCCCAAAAGCCAAGGAGCACTGAGGGGGAGGAAATCATAATATGCACAATAGACACAGTAGGTTTGAAAGGATACCAGTGGAGTAAACAGTGCAATAAGGTACTTGGAAATTAAAAAAAAAAAGATGTAGCTAATCAAATAATTATGCCAATGGAAAAAAATGTTCAGCAAGTCTAGTGAAGACACCACTAAACAGCTAGGAGAATGAAAGAAAAAAAAGGCAAAATATGAATCCCAGCATAGAAAAGAATGGCAGTCCATAAAAAAGGTCCAAACAGAAACTCTTGAGATCAGAAACACAGTTGAAAGTAGAGATGGCAGAAATGATCAGTCTGAAGGTGGAATGTCAGATCTAGGGGAAAGGGCTGTGGCCAATGACCGTTTCATGAGAGATACATTAAAATCATTGAGAGAATATAAAAAATGGATCCAACAATTCCTAGATGATTTGAAGAAGACTAATAGGACAATAATTGGAATTAGTGAGAAATCAGAAGATTGCACAAAGGGCATAAGACTTGTTTATCCAAGTAATAACAGAAAACTTTTCAGACATGGAACAAGAATTTAGCACAATAAAGTGAAGCATCTAGAACCCAGAATAGCCACGATCAGAGAAACATTCCACACCACACAGTAATTAAGATGCCAGAAATACAACACAAAAATAGAATCTTAAAGGCAGTTAGAGAAAAAACAAGCCACCAATAAAAGAAAATCCATCAAAATTACAACAAATTTCTCAATACAAATCTTAAAGGCAAGGAGTGCATGAACCGAAGTGTTTCAAGTTCTTTTTTTTTTTTTTTGGTACCGGGGATCGAACTCACGACCTCACACTTGCCAGGCAGGCGCTTAAGCCACTGAGCTAAATCCCCAGCCCTAGTGTTTCAAGTTCTTACAAAAAATAACTTCCATTCCACACTGTTATGTCCTACAAAATTATCTTTCAAAATTAATGGAGAAATAATGGAGAAATACTTCCATAAAAAAACCTAAAGAAATTCCTGACCACCAAACCAGTACTCCAAATAATTCTTAAGGATATTCTACAAGGAGTGAAAGAAACTAATAATTCCAAAAGGTCCAATGAAATGAATACATCACATAGGGCTAGGAATTAATTAGAAGGGAAAGAAAGAAAAACAACAGGAAAGTAATACAATGACAGGAGTAAGTCAGTACCTGTCAATTATAACTGTCAATGTAAATGGACTTGACTTGCCAGTCAAAAGACACAGATTAGCAGAATGGATCAGGAAACAAAATTCAGTGGAAAGCTATGTACAAGAAACACATTTAAAGACTATGGGGGAGAGAAAACAAGGCCACATGAGCAGGCAAGCCCAGTTTGGGAACCAGCATCATGCATAGGCTGCCACCAGACTGGAATAATACCCAGACCCCGGCCCCTTCCAGTACACCAGCTGGCAAACAGAAAGTACCAACCCCCCCCCCACACGTAAGCGATAGGCTGATCCGGTGAGAAACATGCTGTCATGATAGCTATGGAGGTGATGCCTGTGGTGTTTGGTGTTTCACTAACACTGCAGGTCTAGGGCCAGTGGTCTGATCACAGGTTCAGAGGATAGCAGTACACAGTGTGGCATCTAGGGGGGATCTCCTTCTGAGGGTTGTCGCCACTGTTGATTCCTTATAGTTTTGAAGTCCTATATTGTTTCCATTGTTTTTTGGGGTTGGTTTTATTCTCTTTTGTTTTGTTGTATTATGTAAAATCCGATGGCAGGAGCAGCTATTTCAAAGATAGCAAGATATATCATGGTAGCAATTTTGAGTTTACTATTGGCTTGTTTTGAAATCCTTTATTACATTCATTATTTTGTTTTTATTGTTTCGATTGTATTCTCTTCTGTTTCATTTTTACTATGTCTGAAGTTGTCTGCAGCTATTTTGAAGACATCAAAAGGCTTTATGATAACTATTGTTGATTTCATAATATTTTGAAGTCTTGTATCTCTTACGCTGGTTTGTTTTGATTGGTTTTATCCTGTTTTTTCCTCTTCAAAATAAAAAAGAAACACATTTAACACAAAAAGAAATGCATATGTTAAAAATCAAAGGGTGGAAAACTATTAAATGCAATGGGAACTCAACAACAACTAGGAGTGGCTATCCTCTTTTCAGACAAAGTTGATTTGAAGTCAAAGATGATCAAAAGAGACAAAGAAGAACATTACCTATTGATTGATAGAACTATTCAAAGGGAAGAGATAATAATTATAAACATATATGCACCAAACCATATTGTGCCCAACTTAATAAAACAAACTCTAATGGACATAGAAGATCAGATAATCACCAATACAATTATAGATGATCAGGTAGACAGACCAACTAAACAAAAAATCAACAAAGAAATATGAGTCAAACCAAACTTTGAACAAATGTACTTAATAGATATATGCAGAATTTTCCATCTCAACAGAATGCATTCTTTTCAACTACACATGGTGCTTTCTCCAAAATAGATCACATAGTAGCTAACAAGGTGTGGGTAAGCAAACACAAAAGACTCAGAATTTTACCTTGCATATTATTAGATCACAGTGCAATGAAACTAGAAATCAGTAACAAAACCTTGCAGAAACTATGCAAACATATGAAAGTTAAACAACACACTCTTGAGTAATCAATAGGTCACAGAAGAAATTAAGAAGTAAGTTCCTAGAATTAAATAATGCCAGTACAATATATTAGAACTTATGGGACACAATGAAAGCAGTACTATGAGGGAAGTTTGTAGCAGTAAATGTTCACATCAGAAAAACAGAATGTATCCAAATAAATAACCTAATGTTGCATAAATACAAGAACAATCCAAACCCAGAACTCTTGCTTGGAAGTAAATTATAAAGATCAGAGAAAAAAATTAATGAAATAGGAACTAAAAAAACCATGCAAAGAATCAATGAATCAAAGAGCTGGTTCTTTGAAAGAATAAAAAAAAATAGATAAACAGCCAATCTTACTAGAAAAGAAAAGAACAGACACTAATGCAATTAAAAATAAGAATGGTGAAGTCATAACAGACTCTTTTGAAATTCAGATTATTACTACTTCACAAACTTACATGCCAGAGAACTCAGAAGAAACAGAAATTTCTACATACTTGTAAATTGCTGAAACTGAACACAAAAGACTAAGAATATTGAACAATCCAATAACAGGCAATGAAATTGAAGCAATAATAATAATAAACTACTAACCAAGAAAAGTACAGGACTTGATGGATTCACAGTCACATTCTGTGAGAACTTCAGGGAAGATCTACCATAAATACTCAAATTTTTAATGGCATTGAAAGAGAAGGAGTGTTTCCAAAATCATCTTGGAAACTAATATTATCCCTGGCTCCAAACTCAAAGATTCAAACTCAGACAAAGATCCAAACTAAAAAGAGAGCTATAGGTCAATTTCTCTGTGAATATAGATGCAAAAATCTTTCACAGAATACTGGGAAACATAATGCAACAATTTGGAAGTATCATCCAACATGACCGAGACTTTATCTCTGAGATGCAGGGATGATTCAACATAAGCAAGTCAATGAATGTAATTTATCATAGACACAAAAGAAAGGGCAAAAATCAGATGCAGAAAAAGCCTTTGAAAAAATCCAACATCAGTTCATAACAAAAATTTAAAACCCCTTTAAAAAGGTATAGAAGTTCATCATCCCCACACAGTGAAAGCCATTTATGACCAACCTACTACCAACATCATATTAAATGGGGAAAAACTGAAAGCCCTTCCTCTAAAATCAGGAACAAGACAAGGATGTTGATCATCATCACTCCTGTTCAACACAGTCCTGATAACATTAGCCAGAACAATCAAGCAAAAGAAAATAATAACAAAGGGGCTATGTATAGGAAACAACAGACTAAGATGAAATGGTCCTCTACTTGGAGGACCCCTCCAAAAATAAACATCAGAAAACTCCTATAACTGACAACCAAATTCAGCAATGTAGCAGGATACAAAATAAGCATAAAAATCAATAGCATTTATATATATTAATCATGAACTCACTGAAAAAGAAATTAGGAAAACAATACCATTCACAATAGATCCAAAAATATTAAATAGTTATTAATCTAACTAAGGAAATGAAAAACCCCTTATAATGAAAATTACATCACTCTGAAAAAGAATATTGTGGAAGACATCAGAAAATGTAAAGATAGCCTCTGTTCTTGGATATACAGAAACAACATAATCAAAATGCTATACTTCCAAAACTGATAACAGATTTGATACAATTCCATTAAAATACTAATATTATTTGTAACAGAGCTAGAGAAAATAGTCTTAAAATTTATATAGAATCTGATGAGACCCAGAGTAGCAAAAGCAGTTCTGAGTAGCAAAAGCAGTTCTGAGTAGCAAAAGCAATGCAGGTGACATCACAATGCCAGACTTGAAGTTTTATTATAAAGATACAGTGATTAAAACAAGATGATACTGGCATAAAGCCAGACATGTAGGTTGGTGGAACAGAATACAAGAAGCAGAAACAAATTCAGGCCATAAAGCTATTTGATCTTTGACAAAAAGCCAAAAACATACTGGAAGAAATACAGCCTCTTTAATAAATGATGCTGAGAAAATTAGATATCTACAGGTAAAATATTAAATCTAGACCTATCTCACCATGTACTAAACTAAAATCAAGATGGATCTGTACTTTAAAATATAAACACTTAGGCCTAACTCTTGAAGACATAGATGTAGGCAAGAACTTTCTGAACAGAATACACCATATCACAAGAAATAACACAGAAGCAACAAATAGGATCGTAGCAAACTAAAAATATTCTGCACAGCAATGGAAACCACCAGCAGGGTGAAGAGAAAACCTACAGAATGGGAAAAATTTTTGCCAAGTATTCTACATACAGAAGACTAACATCAAGAATATATAAAGAACTAAAAAAATTAGACTTTCCAAGATAAAAGACCCAATCAAAAATGGCCAACCAAAACAGACACTTCTCAGAGGTACAAATGGCCAGTAAACACATGAAAAAAAAAAGCCTCATCATTGCTGGCCATCAGAGAAATGCAAATTTAAACTACACTGTGATACCATCTTACTCCAGAAAGAATGGCTATCCTCAGAAACATCTAATAATGACAAATGTTACTGAGGATGTGGGAAAAAAAAGAACCATTCTACATCTTTGGTGGGAATGTAAACTAGTACAACCACTATGGAAATCAGTGTGGTGATTCCTCAAAAAGCTAAAAATAGAAATTCAATTTGATTCAGTTATTCTCTTTCTCGGTATCTTCCCAAAGACTGAAAATCATCATATTACAGAGATACAGACATACCAATGTTTGTAGCAGCACAGTGTATAATAGGAAGATCTTGGAAACAGAATAGATATTCATCAATAAGCAAACAGGTTCGGAAAAAATGTGGTACTTCACATCCACATATTAAAGGAGAAACAGTTTTTTCAGCTCATAGTTGGTAGCAGTTTCAGTCTGTAGTCAGCTGACTTCAGAGCAGGAGGACAAGCAGAGGGCCATCACAGAAAGAAACAGTCCATGGCAGTTCAGGCGGAAGACAAGCAGCGAGCTTTCCATCTTTCTTTGTTTACAAGCCTGCTGGTTGCTGCTCCCTACACACCGAGGTGGGCCTTCTGTGGTCTGTACCCAAAACTACGCTGAGCCAATGCAGTCATACATTCTTAATCCCAGCATCACACACCCCAGATCCAGCCACCTCTAAAAGCCCCAGATATGAGCACATGAGACTGGGGAGGCACATCTAGACACAAGCTGTAACAACAGCCATAATAAGACAAAATTCAGACCTTAGTAGGTAAATGAATGAAATCTTTTTGGTCTGAATCTTATACTCTGAGTAACTACTTTGAAGATAATGATACATGGTATATTACCTATCATTCTGTTATCATGGAATTTTTACTTTTTCATTTTATGAATCACAAAAAATTCAGATAGACATGGTGTGGCACACTCTGCATTTCTTCTTCTTGTGACCTGGAAAGTATGTTAAATCCACAAAAACAAAGTGATGTCTTTTTTATCTTGAGCTAGAACAGGGTCATATAATTCAATGTACCCCTCCAAAGATAATATTAATTTGAGTTGGAGCTGAGGACCATTCATTCCAAGACCATGGTCCATACAAGAATGACTTCCCCGTGGCTTTTCAATAGGCTCAGCTCCCTGGAAGTTGGGGCGGAACCACAGAGAAGCTCTCACTGCCTCTGATGGCCCGTTCCGAGACAGCTCTGCTTGACTGAAAGGCCTTCCGGAGAGGGGGTTCCTGGGTAATGTGGAGTGTGCAGGTCACGTGCTGTGGGGGTTTCTGCTTTCCCTCAACAAGATCTCATTCTGGGAGGAAGCCCAAAGATGGCGGACCAGTAGGGAGCAGGAGAGGGACCCTCTCTGAGAGAGACAGCTCAAATGCCAGAATAGATCACCCTGGAGAGACCCAAACAGAGAGATAGACTCTCACAACCCAGGAAGACACTAAAGAGCAAAAAATCGCTCGAATATGAGGTCCTGGGACTACCATTAGAGAAGCTAAGATCAGCAAGCACGGCACCCTCCTCGAGCCATCTGAATTCCTGCCGGAGAGTGACCTGACCTACCAAACTGTGCTGATACGACTGGCTTGAGCCGCTGGAGCGTGGAGCTGAACAGCCCTGCATGTGGCTCGTCCAGACCTGGCCCTGCACACAACCCACCCAGAGGCACCATGAATTCGCACCACAGCCATGCTGAAGTCAGAGGTCAGGAAGCGCAGCAGTTCTCAGGGACTGGCATCAACATGAAGTGAGTGATGGGAATAAGACCCTCCGACAGGAAAGGGGCAAATGACTGGATGACATGTTGGATTTGGGCAGGACAGCCCTAACTCCATAAGGAAGTGGCTTCAGTTGGTTGCTCCCCTTGCCAAGCGGATTGGTGGAATCTGCTTGGACTGGGCTGTGCCCCTGGCCAGGACCCAGTGAGTTGATACAAATTAATTCCCTGAACTTGGCACACACTGACACAGTGAAGGCCTGCAAAGGTTGACTGGCCCATAGAGGAGGAGCCAGTGCACACTGCCCGTGCTTGAACTTTAATCTCTGATAGCTGACTGAAGAGGGCAAAAGCTCCTAGCCTGCGCACTCTCACTTTTTTTTTCTTCTTAAATCAAATTCTATTTGTGAATTCAGCAAAATAACTTCTATAAAATAAAACAGCAAAATATTTAAATAGAATAGGGTGGACTGTATCTGTTTGCAGGGGGTATTTGGTTTAGACAGGTTCCAAAAATTTATACACATTCAAGCCACCAATTCTCTTTTCAATACAGTATTCACTGATGAGTTCCTTGTCTTTAATCAATGTTTATTCTGAAATTGTGATACCTCAATTGTATTAACCAGTAGTTTCTTTTTTAATTAGACCCTGCTTTGAATGTTAAAATTTTTGGAATAATGAAAGCACCAAGGACAATAATGAAAGGACCAAGGCAAAGGCTCCTAGCCTGCACACTTAACCAATAAGAAAAGGGGCTGGAAATTACACTGTACACTTGTATGGAAAGAACCAAAAACATGACGAAAGGGAGAAATAAGAAAAAACTCCCAGCCCCCAAACCTGAGAACATTGATCCAGGAGAGGTAAATACAAAAGAGATTGAGGGCAGCAAATATGCAATCAAACACAGTGTTAGAGATATATTCAGGACCTCATAAGCAGGACCAAAACTGAAATATTAATTCAAATTAAACAAGAGATAAGTAGATTAATAGAAGAAAGGCTGGGCACGTCTCAAGAAGACACAGACAGAAGAATGGAGGAACACAAAAGGAGAGAAAAATTTAGTGAAGAATACAAAAAAAACCTAGAATTCATGAAGCAGATTCAAAGAGATTGTCAGGAAACTAAGGACTTCATAGAAAGCTGGCAAAACTGCTTGAAAGAAACCAAAGACAGACTATCAAAAATTGAACACAGGCTTGCAATGTGTGATCATGAAAGGGAAGATCTCTTAAAAATAACAAGGGAGCAGGCAGTAAATATACAAAGACTGGAAGATGACAAGAGGATCTATAACTTAAGAATAAAGCAGGAGTCAAAACAGAGGAATTACAAAGTCAAAACAGAGAAATTACAAAGGCTATTCACAGCAATTATTAAGGAAAATTTCCCAAGCATAGAAAAAAGAAATGATATGCAGATGTATGAAGCATACAGAACTCTAGCCACCTACAACCAAAGCAGAGCTACACCCAGACACATAATAATCAAGATCCCAGAAATTCAATAGAAGAACAGAATATTAAAAGCCATCAGAGAAAAGAAACAGATCACCTATAAAGGAAAACCCATCAAAATCATGGCAGACTTCTCGACACAGACCATCAGGTCAAGAAGAGCTTGGAGTGAAGTAATTCAAGCCTTGAAGGAGAACAACCTCCAGCCCAGATTGATGTATCCTGAAAAACTCTCTCTAGAAATTAATGGAGAAGCAAGATGCTTCCATGACAAAGAGGAACTTGGAGAATTTGTGACCACCAATCCAACCCTACAAAAAATACTGAAGGACATTTTAGAGAGAGAGAACAAGAATACAAGCATTTCAGGAACAGTGGCAGAGAGGCTTCAGTGAATGGGGCAGACAGTGGAGTGGAAGAGAAAAATAGACAACCAATGGCAGAAAAACAGAATAGCAGAAATGAGGCAGAGAAGATTGGCTGTAATCTCTAGTATAGATGGCCTTGAAATATTAACAGAGAGAAACACAGGCAGAGTAGATCAAGAGATAGGGTCCATTGAGATGCTCTATGTAGGGAGGCAGTGGGACCCAAAACAAGCAGTGCACACTATGGGAGTGAAAGGGGAGGAATTGTCTAAAAAACGCAGGCAGAGGATATTGTTAATTGGGTAACAAGATTTAAAATTTACATTATTCTCACCACTCTGCTTGGATGGATTACATGCTGTTCCAGTTTGTCTACTTACACTAGACTTGAGGACATGGCCAACTATCCCAAAAAATAGAGGCCATATTATGGTAATCATCCCTAATTTTCTTATCAACTTAATCTGAAGCCCTTTATAACTTATACTGTCTTATTATGACTGATCTCATTTGAATCTGGTTTGTTAGATTGCTACTTTGTATTGACTGATTTTATTTAAATCTGTGATGATTGATAGCATCAAGTCTAAGAGTATAGGCAACTACACTGAAGATGACAAGATTCACTAAGATACCCACTCTGGTTTGATTATTACTTGCTTTTGAAGTCTTATAATGTCTCCAATGCTTCATTTTTTATTAATGTTGTTATATATTGCTGAGACATCATGGTAACCATTGTAGATCATCTTGTATTGTGGTTTTATGTGACTTTTTTGCTTCATGCTTTTCTAGGAATTGCTTTGTTTTATCTTGCTTTGTTTTGTTTTTCCCTCTAATACAGAAAGGATAGATCTACATGTAGAGACTCACACATGTGTAGAGCTTATAAACAGTTTACAAGAACCAACTATATAACACATGTTGAAAGAACAACTACTTTGAAGAAAAAGAGACACTACAATACCCAGTGCTGATTCCATAATGTCATGATGTGTAATCCAGCAAAATTATCACTTTTTGTTCAAAGTGATTTTAGCTTGCTTTGTCTTGTTTAAGTTCAACACACATGAAGGTATGGACAGCTGTTTTGAAGAGAATGAGAGACACTATGACAGCCATTCTTGGCTTCCCTAATGTCTGGTCTTGAAGACCTGAAATGCCCTCCTCGTCCTGCTCAGATCAATTCCATACTAGGTTGTTTCATGTGAATTCCCTATATGTGACAATATGGACAACTATTTGGAAGAAAACAAGAGTCAATATGATAGAGAGTGAATATAAAAAAAAAAAAATCTCATTCTGAGCTCCAGTCAGGAGAAGCCCATTTCCAGCGGACTCCCTGACAGCAGGTAGGGAGAGGGCCTGACTGACTGCACGACCCCGAATCTCTTAGCCCCATTTAGATGCTGCTGCACAAAACCTAAGGTCAGCGTGGTTACTTAGTATCTTAACCATTGTTTTATGGCCTTTAACTGCAGCAGGAATGTGTTTTTAAATGAAGAATTTAAATCTTTGGTAAAGTTGCATATTATTTACAATATGAGTAATTTCTCTTCAGATGTATAGAAAAGGATTTAAAATTGAGCCAAATTAAGACCTTTTGTATAAAGGAGATCTTGAAATTCCTATGAATTTGTTTCCCAGCATACTACAGTATTACTTCCTGTGGGTTGGCTTAATTAATCACTTTTTTAAAATCTAAAGAATCACAAATCTAAAGAAATCACAAATGTAAAGAAAATATGTCCCTAATTAAAATCATTTCTTTTCAGTGTATCTGAAAACTGAAAAACTTAAAAAATTTGTTAAATAAATATGGTAATCAGCGTTTTGAGTTATAATCTCTCTGAACTTAAATGATAACTATTTCTCAGATGACCACACTTCAAACAATATTTAAATTTTATTCCAAAATATTGTGAAATATAGCAAGGTATAGAAGAGCATATGAAAAGTAAAAGAAATGTGTATTTATATATACACACTTGTGTACATATTTGTATTTACTTATATTTACATAAAGAAACAATGGAAAGATAATTCTATTAAAAATGATACTGCAAGAATTAGGAAAAATGGGGGCCTGTGGATGGCAGCATATGCAAGACTTCAGGCTGTAGACTTTTTGATATTTTTGTGAGTGTTGAAAAATTTGAAATTACCTAGTCAGAAAAAAAGAGCTCGTATAGAGACATCGAACAGGAAAAGATGTCCAAGGTGGAAAAAATTGCAGGGAAGGAAATAGAGATGGGAAGATCCTTGCAGATGGCTTCTGCTTTTTCTGAGGGCAGAGACTTGCGAGATGGTCACTGATCCAACAGGGTACTGCAGGAGTGACAGGAGGTTTCCGGTGCTCCCTGTTCTCTGCCAAGCACCCTGTTACAGTACAGATACATTGTTACTGGTAGGAGGCGCTTCTGCTGGAAGTGAGTTTCTAAATTAGATTTGGATTTTCTAGATGGATTTTAAAAGATTGTGTTTATAAATTTAAAAAGTTGTTCTTAAGAATAAAGGTGTCAGCCTTATTTTACCTACCATCAATATTTTTCAAACATCTCATTGATCTTGTTATATGAGTTTTTGTATATGTAATGGTATAGTTGGTAATCTATCATTATCTTGTAAAGCTATTTCTTTTTGTTTGCTTATAAGATCAGAATAGCTTTCTGGAACAAAGCTGTATCTTTAGGATTTTCTGTCCAAAATGCCTCATTACTTTACAAGTCAGAACTCGATATGTAAGATGTCAGTAATGACAGAAGCTTTCTTTTTGTGTGCTATTTCCTCCATAACAGTTTTTCCTTCTTTCTATTCATTGCAAGATTTACTGAGAGCCATCTTTTACAAACTGTATTTTAATAAACATTCTTGAATATGGGGAAATGATGACTATGCTGAATTCAATAATTTCAAAGTTCACAATTATTTTAACGTTTAAATATAAGCATATTGAAGTAGTTCTTCAGTTCTTTTGAGAGAATAGCAGAAAACAACAAAACCACAACAGCACGAGGGCAGTCCGCTGGCCTTCACCCCTCACCAGTTAATTTCTCATACTACTTTCAGTTCTTTTCTTTCTTCTAATATTTATCTTCATGTTTGTCAATATAACCCTGAAAAGCAACGTAGTAAAATCATCAAGTCTCGCTAAGATTTAACTTCACTCTCTCTGTCACTCGCCATTTCTGTTCATTTTATACTTTTCTTAGCCAAAGCACAAAATTGACATTTTTTGCCAGATAATTCTTTGCTGTGGAAATCTGCCTTGTGCTATCTCTGGCCTCTATTCATGAAATCCTAGTAACACTCCTGCCCCTGCTGTGCCAACGAAAACTAGGTATTGCCAAATGTTCTTTGGGCACAAAGGCCCTGGGTTTACGCTCCAGCACTGAAAATAATTAACAATAATGATAATATTTTATAGGTGAAGAATCAGTTTAAATGGATAGTACTTGTGGTGCCCTTACTTCCTAGCACACAGTATGTAGTTTTAGACAATTTTCAACACAACGATATTTTCAGTTCTTCCATGTTTCATTCATAGACATGCAGCCTTGTTTTTCCAATATAATTATCATGATTTTTGCGTATGTCAATCTTCAACCTTTATAATGACTCTAGCTGGGTAATGACTCAACACTGAGTCATGTGGTATATTAGAATTATACTAATTTTCTTAGCTATTTTCTTTTCCTGCTGGAGTAAACAGTGGTCCTTCTTTTAATTGTTTTCTTAGTTTTCTTTGTACCTAAATATGTCTAAAGTATTTACCAGAAATGCAAATATTTTCACAATAAGTTTGAACACACTTGGCAAACAAATAATTTCCCTGTTTCAAGGATGCTGTTAGTAGAGCTTTGTGTTCTGCTCTGATGCAGGCCTGTTACTTTCCAGGCCTGCTGCTTGGGGTTCACACTGGAATTTCTTTGTACAATCACCTTGGGTTTCCTCTTGTCCTAATTGTGTGCTTGGCCCTCTATCTTAAGAGTTGAGGCCTTTGTCTTTCTAGTTTACCCCTACAATTTAATGCAACTTCTAACAGACCTGTTGATATCGGAACGTGTATTCTAAATACAGTGTCAGAGTGTTTTCCCTTCAAATGTTAAACGCACTGCTCCATTGCCTTTTGACTTTCAGGGTTGCAGTTGAAAAGTCTGCCATCCCAGTTCTTGAGTTTCCTGTGTAAATTATTTTTCCTCGGTGGAAGTTTCGGGATCTTTGTCTGTGGTGCTTAGAAGTCTCGCAATCAAGAAGAAATGATCTTTTCTCTAACTGCTTCTGTGTGTTAGTCAAGATTCTCCAAAGGCCAAAGGAACATTCTGGTGGTTGGTGCCCTCTCTCCATGCTGTGAGTGAAAAAGAGAGAGATTCTGAGGAGTTGCCCATGTAATCATGGTGGCTGACAATCCCCTCAGTCTGCCGTCTTCATGCTGGACAGGAGTGGGGTGACTGCAGTACGAATTCAAAGGCCTACATATCAAGGGAGAACTGAACTGATTGACCTATAGAATCAATTATAGTGGATAATTGGAACCAAAAAATTAAAAAATACAACAGCACGAAAAAGTATGAGAATTAAGGGATAAATCTTACAATGTGTAACATCTGTACTCTGAAAACTATAAAACATTTTCTTTAGATATCAGTTCAACTCACATTCGTCTGAAGAATCTATGCATTTTCCACCAAAATCTAACTGGATTTGAGGGTAGATATTAATGGCAGACTTTAAGCTTCATTTGAAAATGCAAAAGACCTCCTGCAGCACAGCAATTTCGAAACAGAAAAAAATAGAAGATCTGACACTACTTGATTTCAAAACTAGAATGTTCAAAGCAATGTGATATTTAGAGATAAATATCACAAGGAAAGATTTGGAGATAAAAACAGTGTGAGATATGAATGCCAGAG
Organism: Dolichotis patagonum; assembly: GCA_004027295.1. Classification (NCBI taxonomy): domain Eukaryota; kingdom Metazoa; phylum Chordata; class Mammalia; order Rodentia; family Caviidae; genus Dolichotis; species Dolichotis patagonum. The sequence goes on from PVJX010003985.1 coordinate 42,271, forward strand.
CTCTTCCATAAGTGGTTAAAAACACTAGTAGACAGCTGGTTATAACTGGAACCATATCATTGGTAGATACACAAAGTTAAAAGTTATCAATAACTGAAGTTAATCAGATATAATCCCATGCTGGTATCTGCCGCTCCAAGGACTTAAATCACGGGTGACTTAAATTCCTGTACTGACTACCACTGGTGACTCCTACTCCTCCTTGTTTTGCTGATGTCTAGTTTTTCAGGCTCACGCCAGTGCTCCCTACAAAGTCTTTTCTGAAGTCATTATGCTAACCTGATTTGAGGATTCCTCCTCAGTATTTTCATAATGACTTGAAAGTCTTGAATGACTTGAATGTACTTCAAGATCATTCTCTACCAATGTAATTACCACATTTTAATTACCTGCTTACTTTGGGGTCAAAAAGACGTTTTTGTACAGTTTGCAGTGAATAAATATTTTAGACTTTGAAAGCCAAGAGGCAAAATTAGGAATATTCTGAAGGCACTTACATAACAAAGAAGACAAATTTCCACAATATTTTTGTTGCCGAAATTAAATAGAGTGCAATTTTTTGAAAGTAGGGATACACTAATCGGAACAATGGGATTCTTTTGGTGGAAGATAACATTTCCCTTAGCTAGGATTCCAAGCTGTTCTGTCAAATCAGTTTCAAATGTTTATCTGTAAAAATCACTCTTATCTCAGAAGTCTTACAAAAATATGAAGCACAGTGTGCTGGCCCGGATCTGTTTATCTCAGTGTCTCTACTGTGTTCTGAGATTTGGACTTTTCTTAGATCCAATTCATCTCTGAATCCCAGGAAATGCACTACTGACACGTTGTAGGTGTTTGGGAACTTGATCTAAACCAAAGTTTGAGTTGTGGTTATTTCACACTTCCATCTTCATGTATACTGCCTTGACTTTGCTGGTATTTCAGTGCAGATTTTCCAGTCTGTTATTTGGTTATTTAATATGTATCATTCTTAGCCAATAGAGGACATGGTCTATTTGAAAGAAAAAAATCGTAAATTCCAAAAATAGGAAAATCTATGAAGACAGAGAGTAGCTCTGGGGTTACCTGAATTTTGTGGGGGCGGGGGCAGGAGATAATGGCTAGTTGGTAGAGCGTTTCAAAGGGTGATTATGGTTGTAGGTGTCCAAATTGACAATGTGCTGGAGTATATTGGGTCTTATATTTTAAGTTTGTAAATTGTGCAGTGTACTGAGGTTTGGTATAATAAAATTGTTTTTTTTTAAGTTTTTAAAAAGGAGAAATATTTTTAATAAAGAGAACATGCCAAATAAACAAGAACACTAATATTGCATTTTATTGATAGGAAAATGTAGGTGAGTAGGACTTGCCCAAAGTGACACAGAGGCAGAGCCAAAAAAAAAAAAAAAAAAAAAAAAAAAAAAAAAAAAAAAAAAAAAAAAAAAAAAAAAAAAAAAAAAAAGAAAATTGAATCAAGGAATTGTGACTCTCATTCAGAGAGGGTTTTTCTAACAGTTGTGGCACACATCCTGAAATATGTCCATTTCAAGAATTATGAGTAAGTGAACCAGCATGGGCTTGCGGAGATAAAGACTTTACATAGCTTTGAAAGGGGAAAAAAAGCTTTTAAAATCTTACTAGAATTTAAAATCCCTAAAAAATAATTCTCTGTTCAGAGTTTTCAAGTGTGAAACCCTCTATTTTTGAAAATATTTTTGCATAGTATATAGTCTAGATAATTTTTAAATGTAGTCTTGAAAGATGTACCAAAATGAAGATGATTCCTACACTTCATTCAAAACAAGTGAAAATTACGAGGGTATCTGGTACGTGGAGGAAGGGAACAGTGTTCTCACCGCAATAAACTCACTTTTTATTTGTTTGTAAGCTGTGATTTCCTAGAAGATTCCATCCTAGTTTCAGTTTTCCATAGGACCATTATTATCACATCAGATTCCTATTTATCAGCATCAGTATTTATTGAGAACTTTTTGGTTCTCATTTCTGGGAATAAAAATAGTACACATAAACTTTGACTTTGGTTAAAGGTAAGAGTCAATGCCTGGTCTCCTACTGTACACTCACAGCACATCAGTTGAGTCAAACTTATCTGTGTGGGAATTTGTGCTTTAATAGTTCAGAGCAATACATTTTTATTGGTAGAGAGGATAGGGGAACAAAGTCAGTAGCCAATAGCAGGACAGTCAATACTTGGCAGAAGATGCAGGGAAAAGAATGGTCCCCAAGGATGTGAAAGTGCAGATCTTTGAGTGGGGGAGATGATTAAGGAAGGCTTCTGGGAAGAGGTGGCAGTAAAGTTACATATCCAAGGAAGGGGACAGCCTTAGCCATGGAGAAGCAAGAAAGCACTCCGAGAAGGGACTGGGTCAAACCATCAAGGTGCAAAGAATGCGAATGTGCCTTTTGGGTACACTGAATAGACTGCTCTCTTTTGAGCCAAAGTTTCATTTAGGGAAGTAGTGGACATACATTGGGAGCATTGAAAGAAATGTAATAAGGAAGGCCAAATAAAACTTTTGGAATTTTAATGCTGGAAACAAGGATCTGTCAAAGAAATTTAAACAGGAAGACAATGATGGAATAAGCAACCAGTATTCTAGACAAGCCAAATCTTACGTATTCCTGGGCTGAAGCATTGGATGCTGTGAATTGTTTTTGCTACACAAAAATGCTATATCTATATACTTTTTCATTGTGTTTTAGTTACACTAGAGTTGGTTTTCAGAAAGCTAAATACAATTTTATCGCTAGTGATTCAGAAGGACCTTGGAGAAACTCCTTCGTCTCAGCTATATGTCCCCCCACCCTTTTTTTAAATGTATTTTTGATGTAGTGAAGTGCTGGCTTTCAGAGAAGACCTGTGTTTGAGATCATCGTTAGAGCCTACTACAGTGTGAGGAAATAATTTAATATCTTATAAATTAAAGATTTGTATCTTATCTACACTTAAGATCATTGCAAAGTAATGCAAATGTTGGGATAATTTTAAACTTGTGCTTCATTTTAAAATGAACTTATTCTTTGGAGCAAAGCGAGAAATGAGCATATGTGTAATTTGAAAAATATATTCTGGGCGTCACCAATAAGAATGTATCGCTCTGAGGTCTTAAAACACAAATTCCCTTACAGGTGAGTTTGACTTGCAGCAGGAGGCCAGCCAGTCCTCTCTCTCCTGTCCCCACAGCCCTGGTCCTAGGGAACATGGGAGCCATCTGCCAACCACATGTACACCCAGCTGTCCTGGGAGCTGCCCAGAAACACATTCGTGGGGTGAGACTTCCTCCTCAGAGTCTAGATAAGTTCTCAGGATGCCGGATATCTAAACACAGTTCCCAGTGTGGGAGGCCCTTGACCCTCCCCTGTGGCTGCTGAAGAGAACAAAGCAGATTGTTCCACAAGCCTAGGCAAATGCTCTATTGTGTTATTCTTTGGAGTCATCTGACCTTGCGCTCTTGAGAAGATCCTTCCCAAGACTGTATCGCCCTACAGGAAATACACCCTTATTCAGGGCCTTGAGGTCTAGCTACAAGCTAAAGAACATTTGTCTGTCTGTGAAGAGGGTGGTGGAGGGGTGAAAGGGTGGGTCGCCATCGCTCCCTACCTGTGTGGATTTTGCAGACTTCTCTCAGTATCACTTCATCTGTAGACAAATAAATGCTTTACACAGCTGTTCTCATCCTCTTTCGGGGGGGCAACTTGCACTATTCTCAGTCTTCTATCTAAAGGCGGAAAGACTGCAATGGAAACAGGCTCTGGCTCTATTGCTTGGGGGGGGCAGCTACTGTATACTAACAGTTTTAGTTTTTTCTTTTTCGTTTTATTTCTTTTCAAAGCACCATATGTCTAACCGTTTTCAGTCGTTAGGAGACTGCTCATCTTAATGCTATACATAACAGAAACACCTAGGGTTTCAAGCAGGTATCAAGAAATCGGAAAAGTTACTCTCATGTTAAAATGGTCCTCCCTGACATGGACAGAGCAATGAGTAGCAGCCTGGGGGTGAAGCCAGTGGTAGAGCATGTGCCTAGCATCTGTGAGGCCCTGGGCTTCATCCCCAGTACTGTAAATAAATACATAGAAAAGATATTTCAGCACATAAACCTAGCCACTTAAAGCGCTTAATTATTTGGGTACTGTGGTACCCAAGTTGACCAATAACTAATGGTCAACTTGGAGGACCTAGCTGAACCCACCTGAGGACTGGTGTCTGCAGTGTAAAAGGAGAACTGGAGGGGAAGATGGTGTGTGGTTGATTCTCCTGGAGAAGCCTGTTATACCGGTTTTCCTGATATGCACTCAGCTGTTCCCATAGTCAGAGGAGCTCAGGTCCTCGCTGTCACTGAGGATGGCTGTGGTTCCTTTGGGGACCCTCTGGTCCTTGCTTTGAGCATCGCTTCCTGGCTCCAGCCAGCCTGCTGGCACAGCCCCTTCACCCCACTGGCACAGACTTTCTAGCTTCCATCACTGACCTTTGGGCCTTCCCAGTGCCGGTCCTTGGTACAGACTTGCACGAGGCATTGTCGTGGGTTCTAGGCCTCCGGCTGGACTCAAGGAGGACACTGCTGTGGGGATCCAGGCCCTCCGCTGGACTTTTTGGGTCTCTAGTGCATGGATAGATTGCTTGTACTCTTCTGCATTTGACTTTTTGGGTGAATAATATAAAATAATTTTATAAGTTATGTATTACGTATTAAATCTATTCCCTGACTACAACAGGTACAAATAACACTACTACTTTTTTTTAGAAAATTATTTTTAACAGATATATAAAAATATAGGAATTGTTAAACAATTTCTTTTTAAATATTCTGATTTAATTTCTTTCCTTAAATTTTCATAATAATTTGACTTTGCACATATTTTTTGTACCTCCCCCATATTTTGTAAATGAATAGAATACATCACCAAATGAATGGAGAAATTGAAAGTTTCTTTAAGGAAACTCTAAATCAAGATATCTCTGTGAATGAAGTCCCTTTCTTTAACTGAAAATTCAACTCCATGTTTTTATTTTTACAGCAGTTTCCATGACTTTTATTTCCATCTACACGTTTGCTCTCATCTGTACTGTTGCTTCTTCCTCACACTGTGTTCTTCACACCTCCTGTATTTATTAAGCAATATACACCAAAAATGGGTTTTAAAAAATATACTTGTAAAAAAGAAAGAACTGAATTTAACAATACAAAGTAAGACTTGCTCCTATAGGAGTGGTATGAAGAAGGGACTTCAAGCATTTAAATGAGAGAGAAAGACAGAGAGAGAGAGAAAGAGAGACAGAAAGAGAGAGATAGAGAGACAGAGAGCAGTTTCAGCTGAAAGAATTCTGGGTAGACTTTATGGAAGAAGTGGTATATGAATTTGACCTTAGCTGAGTAGGATTCCACTCGAATTCTAAACATAGAGAGCTGTGTGATTTAAGCAAGAAATATGAGAAATGTGTCTCATGTATCGGGAATGATTTTCCAGAGTTTAACTTACAATATTCATGGAGATACTGCAGCAGGAGAAGTTGATGAATCGATTGGTGTCTGATTTTATAAGCATTGCGGCTGAGGCTGTATTAAGAGTTTAAATTTTATTCCAAGGGCATTAGCTTTTGAACCTATTGAGCAGACAGTTATGAAAATAATCAGGATAAAGTAAGGAATTTACCAGACCGGCAAGCCTTGTAGAGAAGAGTCATAGTGATCCATGAACAAAATGGTGAGTACAATAACCAGACTAGTACAATAAAAATTTAGAGTGGGGAGAATTGAGTGATTTGACAGGGATTGAAAGGAAGAGTCTAATCCATTTTCTAAAATAAAGGATTATATTCCTTTGTTCTCCCAATACACAGTACCTTGATTGGCACAGAACAGAATTTTATGATGAAAAATATCCTTTGTTATGTATTTTATTCACTTAGCTTTCAAGTAATTATGGCTTCCCCAGACACTAGTCACTCCACCTTCTTTTCTCATCTTCCCTGCTCTTCAGCCAGCACAACTAGTTTTCCAGGAAAAGAAAAAAAGAAAGAAAAAGGACCTCATTAACACCAAAGCAGTTTTTTATTCACTGTAAATCAACACAACAATGTTGAAAGCAACAGTGATGAGTTGATTGTGGATAACAGGGAAGATGCTTTGGTCTAAGTAAAAAAAATGAAAGAGCTTTTGAAAGTGAGTTTAAATATGCCTAGTGCACATGAGAGTTTAGACTATTGGGCAATATAGAATTATCACTAGCAACACTACAAACACTACTAACTAGTGCTATTTTAATCACGTTATGTCAGAGAAACACATGATGTACAGAAACTGACAGAGACACCTGGGAAATTGTGGAGGTTATACAGCACGTGAGCACAATTTCAGGCGCTGTGCTATATTTCTGACATGGGTTTAATAGCTGCAAAGAGGCTACATTTCTTGAACAGCTAATTAAGTATTTCTCTTACACCCCAGCGGCACACAGGAAAGAAATGTGCTAACTGTAGAAGAAGGATTTTAAGGATCTTTATTTTGACTTGAGATTAATTCTCCAAGAATCTCATCCCAAAGTAGCACGGATTATTGCACAACCCTCCCCCCTTCTGCAATGCTAACTTTGTGGCTGGCTGCACCGGTTAAGAAAGGGAGAAACACTGCATTACCTTGAAACTTCCTTAGCTCTGCCCCGGGAGAGATAAGGGTGATGGATGTTACTTTGCTCTGAATGGTGAAACTGACCTAGTTTTAAGTTTATGGAGAGAACCAGCAGGCTTATCAACTACTCCCTAACTTAAATATTTATGAGTATGTAACAATTGTGATTTCATCCAAAATTAGGAACAACAATTCCATTATAGGTTGTAATAAGTAGTCAAAAAATATAAGACTTTCTTTTGAAAACATTCTTTTGGGGAAAATAGGACTTATTTTCACCTTAGCCTGGCAAGTAAGGTTTAGTCATGACAAGGTGCGTAACGCGGGTGTCTAACACTCATATTTATTTTGGGGAGTATTTCTATTGTTTATTTTAATTTTAGGATTTTTATTATTTTATAAAATATTTTCTTACATGTAAGACCACCATTGTGATCACCCTGTAAACTCTGGTGTCTTCTAGCGGGGCCAGTCTCCTGATGAATTAGCAGGTAGGCAGAGTAAGCAGCATATATGTCGTAGTGGACAGCTTCCCAGTTTTTTAAATTGGGTTGGTTTCCAACTGTAGGACAATCAGGAGAGAAAAGAAATATTGTACTACTTTATATGAGTATGCTATTTGTTCCTGGTTTTGTGATACAGTCTTAATGTTTACAGTTTTGTGTTTAAGGATTATTTTGTAACATCAAAACCTTATGGGTGCACACTAATGGATTTTGGAAAATATTTAAAATTTCCACCATTTATGGTTTGCTAACAACATGACTCAATCTGACTTTGACCCTGAAACTTTAAGTAAATTATTCATTTATATTTAAAAGTCCTGGCATTTTCCTGTAAGTGTGAATGTGTGTTTATATACAAAGACTTGACATTCACCATGGTTTAATTTAACAGGTGTTTAAACAAAATGCTTTTGACTGAAATCATGTGACTTATAGTATTCTAAATTAAAAATAGGCTGGTTTTTGTAAGGAAGGCAAATGTGTATGAAGAATGAAACTTAAAATATTTAAATGCTATAGTTTCAAAAATAAAACTGTGTGTTTATCTTTCTTCTCTTTCTCTTCTCCTCAAAGGTATTCTTTGCATTACATTTGAGACAAACTTTCCAAAGAAGAGCAGAGGAAAGGGGAGGGAGGGAGAGTGGAAGGGAGAAAGAGACAGAGGCAGAGACAGAGACAGAAACAGGGAGAGACAGAGAGACATACAGAGACACAGAGAGTCATTTGCTGGTATCATGATTGGGTGCAACTTGGTAGAGTATCATAAGAAAACGAAGAAGTAATCTAAGCTTTGAGTAAATTCTTCCATACAGATAGTTCCTATCTAGTCATGACAAATTTGTCTGTCTATTTATCTCTCTATCTATCATCTATCATTTATCTATCTATGTTCTGGCAATAGGGATTTAACCCAGGACCTCTTGTATGCTAAGCATGTGCTCTACCATTTTGATATATGCCTCATCCCTTGAATATGGTTAAATCCTGTGATTTCTGGTAATTTATTTGAAAACATAGCATCTCTTATTTAAAACGAGTTGTTAGTTGTATAGCAGAGCCATTGGATTTTGTTGAGTTTAAAAATAAACTTTTGGGGGAGGTGTTTCCGTAAAAATGGAGAGAAATGTTAAAAATAGTCTTGAGGCCAGTGGTACAGTGTGTGTTTAGCTTGCATCACCAGTACTGCTCCTATAGCAGACACTTGGCACCGAACTCTAGCCGAATAAAGGGTTTGCAGGTTTACTTTGGTAGGCATAATGCAAAAGGTGAGGCCTAATGCAAAAACAGATAAATGATCTGTAACTGGGTATGGCATGTCTGCTGTTCATACCAACTACAAGCCGGAACAGGCCAATGTAAGTCGCTTTATGAGGTTATATTATAATAACATTTCCATAAATCTTTCTAGGTGAATGGCTTCTATAGACCCTAAAATGTCCCTACAAATGATCTGAGACTTGGTACTACATATTTCCTGAACATTTTGTGCATAATTGTAGACAATATGTATCTATTTTCCTCAGGATACCAATTTGTATATTTAATTGCAACATATGAAAGTCATGTCAAAAATTCATTCTGTAACAAATAGAGAGCGATACAAATATGTCCCCAAAGAGGAGTCAAATTGTTTTCAGAGTGAAAAGCTAATTCAACTTACACTGCTGTATAATAAGCATTTTTTGTTGTGGGTGTTAGACATTGATATGAATTAGAGAAATGAAGAAACTAAAAGCATGTTTATGTGTGCATGTAGTTTTGCAGCTTGCAGGAAATGTGCCTTTGATTTATTCTACATAGTTGGGCAAAGCTCATCCTAATCTCTTTTTGTCTCCATTTCCTCAGATATAAAGAGAGGAAAATAAGACCAACTTGTCTCAGAGGGGTATGTTGAGAATTAATTAAGGCCCATAAATGGTTTTAAAGGCCAAAGATGAAAGATGCCATTCTAAGTATAATGCCTCACTGTGAGCGTGGAAGTTGATAGAATATAAGAACTTGTTTATTGGTGAAAAAATTCTGAAACATCAAGCAAGAGTATACTTTCCTGGCTTTATGTGACTTACATTTATGAATTGGTTTGTAAATTTTTGGGGGGTGTCTTTAATTTTTCAACTCTCACTAATTGAAGAAATAATAATCTGAAAATCAAAATTATGGCCAGGTTGGCTGGAGGGTAGCTTAATGGTGAGCGCTTACCTAGCATCCAGGAGGCTCTAGACTCAATCTACAGCACTGGAAAAAAATTACGACAAATTAAAATTTTAAATATACACTTTATTTACCTTTTTGCCCCACCTCTGTATCAATAAAAAGAGTCATGTACTTTTTTCAAAATAATGACAGAATCTAAAAGTTTCTGGAGGCATATGATGTGTTGCAAACAACCATTTACCATCAGGGGCCAGCGATGCAGATTAGAATAAAGATGTTGTTAAATTCTGCATGAGTCAAGGCGTTGAATCAAAGGAAATACGTTTCTCTAAAGTGGCTGAATTAAGAAGCCAACAGAGGGAGTGTGTAAAAACAATTTCATTTTCAGAAATGTGACTCCTTCTACCCCCTCCCGTCCCTCCCACGCCATGATATATTGAGTTTCTTGCATGCCAGCTGACTAAAGTGAAAATTTAAAAATATTCGATCAATCAGTCACCTCTGTGTTCTGTAACAAAGAAAAAACATTAGTCGCCCACTTTTGGCTGAAACTAAACAGAACTTCAGTTTTATTAACTGCAGCAGCTAGTGCCAAGTAAATGAGTAACTTTTCCCCTCTGAAATATCATTGCTTTTTTTATCAGTAGTCTGTGAATAATTACAACTACGGCCAACAAGAGTCTTAAATGCTATTTACTAATGAAGCGATGACTCTGTTTAACAAAGTCTTAGATGACATAAATTAGGAGTGGGACTCATATTTCTGAGGTTTTTTTTTTTAGTTTGAAAAATTGCACTAGTTTTTAGTGACAGTCAACAGACTTTTTTATATATGGGAACAATTCATTACTAGTGTTTATTTTGCACTGGGCTGGACTGTAAAACTGGTCTACAATAACATAACTTGGAAGGTTGTTATTTTAGAATTATTATATCCTATAATGGTTGTGGTCAAGAAAAAGACAGACTGGAAAACAAGAAGTAATACATCTTTAAAACGTTTACTATTGTCATTTTAAAAAACAGATTTGGTTTCACCCCAGATAGAATCTCATTAGTGGTCCACTTCATATTTCTTTCATTAAAAATTCATTTACCCTGTATCCTAAGTTCTGAACGTCAACATTAACTGTCAAGGTTGATAGCCAGCTTAATTTTGGTTAGGAGACAAATGATTCACTGCTTTCTTGTGTCTGACAACTAGGAACAGTACCGTGTTGAAAATGGCTCTTTTCCAGGAGGCGAATCTTATGAGGTTCACTCCCCAGCCTGCTGAGAAAAGTAAAAGTCAGGAGGTCGCAACAGAGCTCACGATGTGCTTGCAAACGTGAAGACATAACCTGATTTTCTTGCCAGCATTATTAAAGTGCTTCTTATTTTCCACATTGTTAAATTTAAAAATTTAAAGATATTGAGGCTGCAGGAGATATTTTCCAAGTTAGCTTTTGGTTTAGTTTTTTTGTTGTTTGGGGTCCCCCCCCCCATCTTAGAACTGAAAGTGCTTTGTGAATAAATAAACAAACATATTTTTGCTTTGCTGGGCATGTCATTCTTTGCAATAACAGATCTGTTTCTGTGAAACAAAATTTTTCTGTTTTCTCTAGTGTCTGTTTTATATATTATTTCCTTAGTTGACAGAAATAAACCATTTTAATCCCCAGTGACTAAATCAGCAATTGCTTTGTATGTTCCTTTGTCCCAGGACTGGAAGTATTTCTTTTTTATTTTTGCTAAATATTTGACAAGGATAAAATTAGGCATTTTTATTCTTTTCAGTGCACATGTGTTGCATGTTATCAGATACTAGGTAAATACAGTTTATTAGAATCGCACCCAAAATTTTATAAAATCAGTGCTAAAACATTTCCTTTCATATAATTCAACAAAACTGTGTTCAGAATGTTTTCCTTGGAGAGAAGTAGGGATGAATAAAACCAATCCCCTCCCCAAGGGAACTTGTAATTGACTACTGTATTTAAGTAACTGAGTCAAAAACTCAGATTTCGTCTAACTTCACTAATCTATGGATATACAGCATGTCACTTTAAATATAAAATTGTATCGTTTCTTGTCATTTGGATAGAAGCGGAGGTCAGGTTAAGTGAAATAATCCAGGCACAGGAACACAAGGGCTGCAGGACAACACTTAGGTGCCGCCTGTAAAACTGTCCATCTCCACGGCAGCTGGTCTGGCTGGGGGAGGAGGCAGGGAAAGGCAAGAGGTCAAACCAGGGAAACCGAACTACAGTCAGAGAGGGGTAGGAAGCTCTGGGGTGCTTTGCACAGGATGGTGACTACAGGTAACACCGCTGTAGAGTTCAAAAAGCTAGAAGAAAGGGTTTTAAATGATTTTACCATAAAGAGATAATAAATATCTGAGGAGCTAGGTCAGAACGTTTGCACTGATTTGTAACAGTACAGAATATACGCAGGTACCAAAACATCACATGATAGCCCATAAATATGTATGATTTCTATGTTTTTATGTGTCACTTAAAATAAATCTAAATAGAAAGTAAAAACAAGAGTGACAAAAAAAAGCTTTCATTGCTCTTTCTCATCCCTTTGCATGAACTATTTCTGAGCCAGCACAGGAGGTCAGTTTGATGAAATGACCAGATAAAATGAATGGGCTATAAAACTACCGAAACCCACATTTTAAACAGAATATAATTTTAGCCATTAGGATGATCTCTTGGAATCTTGAAATTAAAATTCTTTTTTTTTTTTTGACTGCACAAGTAGCTCAATAGTAGAGCGCTTGCCTAGGCCCTGGATTCAGTCCTCAGAATTGCAAAAGAAACAAAAACACCTTTATTTTATTAATGGCTTCCTGCTATTATAAAGGGTGATATGGCTAATAGTCCATTCATATCTAGCCAAATGGTCACAGTCTTGAATTTTCATGACGCTGAGGAATGCAAGGACAATGTGTGAGTGCACCTTAATTTAGCTAATAGTTTCAGTATTTTCCCTTACTCATTTTCATGCATTTTTAATAAGAAACAAAGTTTAAACCACTTTTCTTCCCTCGTTCGTTAAGTGTATTTCAATAACCAAAATGAAAGTAGTGAAGGAACAAAGGATTCAAAGGTTGAAATGTATGCACGATAGGGTATATAAAATATATAAAACACCAAGATTACATTGCTTAAGAATTGATTTCATGTGAAGTTGTTAATTGAGTCTTGAGTTAGCATAAAAAATTGAATTATTAAACCAGTGAGAATTTATTCTGCCATATTCAAAACATTCTGCTTAGGCATGCAGGTTATAAAAACGTAACTCCCAAGCTCTGTACTCCTAAGGAATTCCGCCTAGTGGAAGAGGCAGACTCAAGAGTAATTGAATACATAGAGACAAGTGCCGCAGGAGAGCCTAGGATAGCCTGGGATAGACTGACGGAAGAATGAACTTTGGAGAGTCTTGAAGACAGAATGAGGATTTGCTATACACAGAAGAGGAAGAAAGGGCATTTCAGGCAATGAGAACAAAATGTACAAAGACACAGGGTTTTGAAAAGATACGTGAGAAGTTCATCGTGGGTTGGAGCTTGGGACTGCGGTGGGAAGGGGAAGGAAATGAAATTGGAGCGGTATATTGGGGTTACATCATGAAGGGTACTGTGCCCAGGCCCAAGAGCTTGACTTTGTGGGGCAGCTAGTGGGAAATGAAGAGGACTCATTAAAAAAGGAAAGGTATAATCATATGTGTTTGGTAAGAAAATAACCATGATAGGAACTTAAGAAGACGGACTGTGGGAGACATTTTTGGGAGGGAGAAATAGAACAATGTGGCATTAATCTAGGACATAAATCATAAGAGCTCGAGTTGAATTGGTGGCTAGAAATGGACAAGGGTGGTCAGGTTTTGGACATTGTCTGAAGTAAAATGGAAAGAATGTGCTTAAAAATGGAGGGGCCCCAGAGTGAGTTTCTTGTCTGGAGAGATTGAGGATGCAGATTATTTTAATGGTGAGGGGAAACAAGAATATTTAGGGAAATAATGATCATGAGTCTTTTCAAAAAGCACATGAGGTTGGAGTCCACAGACATCTGGAAAAGCTGGTCTGCGATGTGGAGACAGACGAGTTAGAATTGGAGATGCAGACTCGGGAACCACAAGTATACAAAGAGCCTCTGGCATGTGGCTGAAACCAGATATCTAAAAATGTAGAGGGAACAGGCGGCCAATGGTGAAACCCTGTGAGACCCAGCACTTAAGCCAATGTCTGCCACTCATTTTAACCCATCTCCTTTCAAAAACACAGAAATCTCAGCCTCCTTTGCATTGTGAATTTAGATATTTCCCCTGAAGGCTACTATTACCCTCTTGCCTGCACGCTCTCTTCTTTTTCTTAACAACTTCTAACTTAATGAGTGGTCAGAAGAGAAGGAACAATTGAAGAGAACTGAGGGGGTACTTGGAGAGTTGAAGTAAACTCAGGATAGAATGACATTGCTGAAGACAAGTCAGGTGAGCATCATAATCAGCAAACCCTGACCGAATCATAGAAACTGATTCTAGCGCTGCACTGACCTCCAGAACAGGGTAAAATGGGTGACTTGGGCGTCTGTTCAACTGAGCATTGAATGTGAATCCTTCCCCTCCAGTTCTCCAGCAAACTTGGAAGTGTGTATGTAGCTTTCATTCGCTCTTGGGAATAGAAAGTGCTGGACATTAGTGCCAGTTACCGTTTCCTTTTAGGCAGATGGGGTGAGGGTGTAGGGATGGAAGGAGGAGCCTGGGAGACCTAGGGTCAGAGTACTCTACACCAATAAGCAAACTGCATTTGCTGTGCACTTTTAGCAATCCAGTCACTGCTCATGGCTCAACCAAAACTTAGTTCCAATCATTTTGGGCTACTAATGGCCTGTATCAGCTTTTCAGATTTCTTGACCCTTTTGCCTTCTCAGCAGAGAGTAAAAAGTCCTAAAACACCATTTAGGTGGTATTTTATCTTCTCTCTTGCCACTCAAGACTCTAAACATTCCCTAGCAGGCAGCGCAGTGGGGATCCATACTCTTCTCATCTGCCTTTGTCTACCACCTCTGGATATTCACCACCAGGTCCGGGCATATCCTCTCACCAACCCAAACTCAGTCCTTGGGATTCCTTGTCCTTTCTCTTCCAAAAAGCTGTGACTGTAAGCATCTGATTCTCATTGCCAACAGCTGTCAAGTTAGTTTGCCATGTTTTTGAGGACGCTGGGCAAAGGCCTGAGCCTTGTGGGTCAGAGAAAAAGCACTGGGTTATTCACAGCCTTGAGGCAGCACACACCACGCACCAGCCGCATCGCCTCACGCCTCACGGTGCAGCTGCCGCTGCCGTGGTGAAGCGTGCACCCACTGTGGGTCTGCAGCATGCTCAGGCACTTCGAGCACAGGCAACCCCCGCCAGTGATAAGAGGGGTGCAAGTAAGCCTTCAACCTTTGCTCCAGAGGGAACATTACAGTAGGGCGCAAACGAACTGATCTGTGCTCTAAAGGGAGACAGACACACTCTTCTGGCCAGGCTGTTCTCTCTCCAAATGTGCATGAAAAGGTAACCCTGAGGGGAGAGTTCCTCTGTGTGCGCAGATGCAAGAGGCCGGTGGGAAACCGTTGCCCGACAAGTAGGTTCTGAGCGTTCTTTTTTGGCTTTCTCAGCTTCCCTCCCACCATTTATAGTTCTTGTTTTCCTCCTCCTTGTTCCTTTCTGAGACAAAATTTAACTCTTTAAGTTATGTTTAAGGGAATTTAAGAAGTCGGTATCTTTTAATGACAAAATTCAAAAGAAATAAATATCTACCTTAAACCTATGACTATAAAATTCAGGTCCAAATTCTCATGGCATAAAGATTACAGGGTTGGGCTGGGGGTTTAGCTCAGTGGTGTAAGTGCCTGCCTGGCAAGCACAAGGTTGTGAGTTCAATCCCCAGTACCAATAAATAAATAAATAAATAAAGATTACAGGGTAGTGTTTAGGTGAAGGAAAATATGCTTTACCAACTTGAATGAAAATCCAAAATCAGAAATGATCTTTTTAAGAAAATTGGACTATGTAGTTACAAAGATAGCTTTGTGACAATTTTGCATGGAGTAAAAGGCAATTCTAAACCTCACAACCAGATTTCTTTTATCTAGTTTTGCCTGCTTAGGTAGCTTACAGACAGAAAGTCCACAGCCTAAATGAGGAAATCGAAATCATTATCTTCAGCATATCACTGTAGGAATTAATATTAATGACGGGGCTGGAGATGTAGCCCAGTGGCAGAGCATGTACTCTGCAGAGGGGAGGACCTGGTCTGAGGCTTAGCACCACAAGAAACAAAACAAAGTAATGAAATGGCTTCGCTTGATGGATTAATACACAAATCTGATGTGGTTAACAACTCACTGTTTTTACTGTCAGTGTTAGAGGGGTGAAGTACACTACCCAAATGGCCACGAATCTGGATAATTGTCACGCGCTGTGTGTGGGGTTACTGACATCACTAAGCACTTCTCTGTGTATCAGGCAAGGGGTTGTGTGCACCTTGTTAAATTTTGTCCCTTTGGCCCATGAAATGTGTGCACAAGTGTCATGTGTCTTTTTCAGTGTCATGTGTCTTTTTTATTGCCAGTGTTTAACTGTCTTGTTTTTCCCAGTCAGGATGCTTGCAAAAGCAGGTGCTGATAAGGGCACTGTATACCAGAGTGACCTTGAAGGTGACCAACATACCGGGAATGTGAGTCTCTGGGGAATTAACATGAGCAAGAAATAAATTTTATTGGTGTTAAGTGCCTGACATTTTAGGTGATGCTTTCTTTCTTTTTTTTTTAACTGAAACTCCGCTGAGCCCACCCCAACTAATAGAAACAATGCTGCATCTGCTGCACTTTTACAATTCTAAATTCGGAGGGAGACATATTGAATTCCAGGTCAGCTTTATAGTTCTAGCACGTTAATTAAAAAGATGCAGCTCTCCACTGTTGTACGGTAATGCCATTGGATCTCTGTGGGGCCCAGACCCCTGGGCGTTCTGATGGGAGTTTTATGGGTGTGTTCTTGAGGCCTGAATTCACAGTTCACCTTGAGCATAATAAGCTCTTGAGTGGTTATGAAAATGCTGTTTCTTAGTATAAATGTACCCGGAAAGTTTCTTGTCCTAGAAACAGATGATAACTCTACCTAGCAAGCCATCATGGTGCTTGAAAACAATCTGGGAAAGTATTGATACATAATAAGGTATAGATCCCTCGTAAGCTTTCTTTACTCTCTGCTCTGGAAAGCTCTTCTAGAGATGGGGTGGTAGCTCAGGTGTGAGGCCCTGGATTTGATTCCTGGTACACAAAATAAGTAAATCCAATTTAAAAGTTCATAGAGGGCATTTAGATATAATGTGTCTTTTACTTCTTTTTATCTATTGTGCTCTTTTTCAGTGGGGATATAGGTTTGAAGAAACTGTTTTGTTTAAGTAAAGCTCAACTTGTCATATTATAATGATGCTGGATCTTTTTGTATCTCAAGTATTTAAAATAGACTCTTTGTAAATGGATAGAATAATGAATGTTTATTAATTATTTCAGATAGTTATATTTCTGCCTGCTTTTTTGTTATGGAAAACAGTGCTGAGCATCGGGAATACCATAGAGAGAAAAAATGAGGCGTGGTCTCAATTCTCACAGTTAACATGCAAATAATCATACTAATGAGTATGTATTTATGAAGTTAGATTATAGTCTAAGAGAAAGAAAAATAATGTTTCTGAGAACATATACAAAAGAAAACTAACAAGATTAGGAAAAAAGGTTTTTCCTGATTTTCCAAATGTGAACAGGAGCCAGGTAGGCACACAAGGGACTGGAGGAAGGGCTGGGAGGGGTTCTGTAAGCTGGGGACAGCAGCAGGGACTGTGACACATTTCTGTGCAGCAGGAAGATGTACAGAATAAGGAGGAAGTGAACATGTGGTTTGTAGTTCTTCTAAAGGAGATTTTTTTCTTTATCTTAAGAGGAATAAGAAACCATTAAGAGATTTTTAGTATGAAAGCTAATGTGACCAGAGGAGGTTTATGAAAAAAACATTCTGGTAACGGCAGAAAGAATAGATAGGAATGGGGCCATATTGGATGTGAAGGAGTCCAGCTAAGAGGCTGTTGCACTAGATCAGGGAAGAGATGAAAGTGCCTAAGCTTATGGTAGCAGCAGTCGGGGGCTGGTAAAGTGATCTGGTCAATTTCTAGGACTTCCTAGTGGAGGGGGTGGGCTGAGTGAGGGACTGTATTTGTCTAGGCAGACACTGAGCTCTCTTTGTTGCATAACTGGGTGGATGGTGTGATTCCCACTGAGGTGCAGAGAAGCAGAGAAGCAGGTTTTAATGGAGTGTATGTAGGAAAAGATTATGGATTCCTGAGACTTGTAAGTTTCAAATGCCTTTGTGATATCTGAGAGAAACTACAGAAATTGGAGTATGCAAATCTGAAGTTCAGATGAGCTGAGACTTGAGATGGAATTTTTAAAGATATATTTGTAGGGGGCCGGGGATTTAGCTCAGTGGCTTAAGCGCCTGCCTGGCAAGCGTGAGGTTGTGAGTTCAATCCCCGGTACCAAAAAAAAAGCAAAAAACAAAAAACAAAAGATATATTTGTAGAAAAATTTCTCTAATTAAATTCAAATGTGCATGGAGAAAGCATAAAATAATAAGGGTTCAAGAGTCTTCTCAAGCATGCTCATGAGTGAAATAAATCAAACTTGCATGTGTATACATTGTATTATCTCCTTAGTACAGGAAACTGAAAGAGTAAATAAGATCCAATAGATACCGTGAAATGGGAAGGAATTGTTTAAAAGGAAAGAGAAACTGGGATGGGGGAAAGAAAAAAAGAAAGAAGGAAAAAATAAATATGTAGATATATATACATACTCAAAATAGTTAAGGTAGTTATACTACTAATTGCTATTAGTTCATTGAAAAGAAAGGTTTGTACCTATGTTGTTTAATCAGTTTTTCATGCCTATTTCTTGTAATATGAACAACCACTTTGAAGATAACAATTTGCAATGTACTGAGCATTATTATACTCCTACAATCTTGTTTTAAAATTTTGTACCATTGTTTTATTGGTTTTCTTCTTTAAAATAAAAAAAAAATCCTTTCACATAAATGTTTAGCACAGAGTTGTCCAAAGAAAGAAAATGTGGACCATATACATAATTTAATATTTTCTAGGAGCTGCACCAAAAAAGAAGGTGTGTTATTATACCATACATCTTATTTCAACTAATATAATCAGAATGTCATCATTGCACCATGTAATTAATGTAATGAAATAGTGTACACTTTTTTCATACCAACAGTCTTTAAATCCTGATATGCGTGCTGTCGCATACTGCTTAGTTCAGATTAGCCAGATTTCAGTAGCCACATAGGGTTTAGGGCCATTGTGTGGAAAATCCCACAGGTCTGGAAGTGGGAAGGTCCAGCTCTGTGTACACAATCCCAGCGACCCCAGCCTCAGTGTGGCTTCCATTTATAAGGTTACTTCCTAGTCCGGAGTGGTTCACTCCAGTCTGCTCATCACGTCTGCACCCCAGTTAGCATGAAGGAAGACAAGAAAAGAGCACGATCAGTCTTTTCCCGCTAGTACTGTCCCCCTGAAACTATGTGTATTATTTGTATCCATCTCTTTTTGAAAAAATTCAGTCAAATGACCTGAAGATCATGTACCTCAAAGGAGGTTGGGAAGTGTAACTTTTATTTCAGGTGGCCTTGTGTCTAGACAGGAGCTGAGAATTCTGCTCCTATAGAACTTGCTGGGGTGTGATCAGCAGTCTTGGACGGTGTCTGCTCCTTAACCCACCCAAGTCCTCTACATACTCTTCTCCTACGTGAGTAAGATACTCCCTGCTATCCTTTTAATGGAGACAATTCCAAAGTGTCGGCCAGATCAGAGTCTAGCATCTGAGTGTGCCCTGTCCCAGTTTGACCTCTCTTGGTCTGGTGACCCATAAATTAAGTAAGTTATTTGCTTCCCTTTCCCCACACCTTGATGATACAGGAACAGGGTCGCTAAAATGGAGACATCCACTTGGAAGCAGGAGAATGGGTACCACCAACTCTCCATGTGCAGAAATAGGGACGGCTGTCTTCTCTGGGGGAGCAGGAGTTTCTGGTTCGGCCTGTCTCCTCCTCATCTCCACACCCGCACCTGGAGGGAGACCCTTGCTTATATCCCTGAAGCCCTTGCCACTGCCCTGGGGGAGATGCTTCCTCATACATTATCTCCAGGGGTCACAGCTGAGGCAGGCTCTGGAAAGTGTACCACTCACGTTCATTACCTCCCACCGGTTCAGGTTTGCATATCCAGGGTGCTTCAAGGCGTGAACAGGCTAGACTGTGGGGCTTCTTTGCCAAAAGATTTCCACCCGAAGTCTAGCAGACATCCAGTCCATTTGATGCTGGCTGGTTGCATGGGTAAGTCACCATAGCCTACCACTTTTATGAGCATTTTTTTTCTTTTGCATGAAGATTTTGGTCTTTGTTGGTGGCTTC
Source organism: Dolichotis patagonum (assembly GCA_004027295.1). Taxonomy (NCBI): domain Eukaryota; kingdom Metazoa; phylum Chordata; class Mammalia; order Rodentia; family Caviidae; genus Dolichotis; species Dolichotis patagonum. The sequence goes on from PVJX010003985.1 coordinate 62,078, forward strand.
TAAGTTATGATTATGCTCATCTGTCACCTTAACAGTGGCTATGGAAACAGCCAGAGAAAAGAGTTGATCAGAGAATAAAAATCTGAAATGTCTCTTCAAGCAGCCATGGTAAGACAGGACACATATCCTGCTTGGCATGTAGTTTCTAAGACAGTGCTTAAAACTGCTTCTGTTGGGAGAGAAATCTTAACTTCTAAATATCGGGAGGCTCTATTGTAGCAGATTTTAGTTTTCTTTGACTGTATCTATGAGCAAGGTAGGCTTCTCAGCACATCTGAAGTTTTCCCATCTTTGCTCGAAGTATGGCTACTGGAGCTCAAACCTGTACGAAGATGACACAGTCAGTAGGAACCGGTACTCTGGTTTGTTTCCTAACCATTTCTTAGGCACTAGGTACTTGGTTATCAAATGTTCTGCCTTGCACATCATCACGGGTAACAATTTCGTAAGTGTTTTGCTAAGGCATGAGAGAGGTTGCTACCTCTCCAACTCTTAGGAAAGTGTTCCAACTGCTTCTGTTAAGCTCTGCTGCATAGGTTAGGCTTCTGTCTTCAAAACAACCACTTGGTACGAAGAGTTTGGCATTAGCTAGTGTTACTATTACACTTAACTCTGCTAGATCTGAGTGGCAGAAAAACCCAAATAATAGTGGCCTAGAAGGTCAGGGATTTAGCTCAGTGGCATAAGCGCCTGCCTGGCAAGCATGGGCTTATGAGTTTGGTCCCCGGTACCAAAAAAACAAACCAAAACAAGAAAACAAATAGTGGCCTAGAAATCATTTCTTTCCTCTCTTACAAATGTCTAGAGTAGTGAACGTGAGGCTGATTTTTGTGTGGTGCTGGATCAAAGATCTGAGTTCTTTTGTCTTGTCCACTGGGTGTAAACCTCCGTTCCTGGGCTTACCTAAGGCTGACTGCTATAAAAAATGAAAAACAAATTAATTACGTTATGCCTTTTGTCATCCTTCTTCTGTCTTAAAATGGATATGCTAATTGCTCATTTGACCTGAACTTTCATTATTGATAATTCCAAAGTGTTTGATCCTACAGGATTTTGTCAAGTGCAACCTTGGAGTTCTCACAATAAAATTAACTTCTGTGTATTACATGACAGCTTGGACTACAAAAGCAAACGAACCGTAACAATGGTCGAGAAATGTATTTGCTAATCTACTATTTTTCTATTGCCTAAATAACAGCGTTTTTGTTCATATACTGTTATTTTATTGTATATAAAATTGGGGGGCCTGAGTGTGTAGTTCAGTGATGGAGTGCGCGTTTAACGTCAGCATGTGGACTTTACAGAGGATCACCCGTCAGCTGGAGCAGCTGTGACGTTGCTGGGCAATGTAATCTTGTGGGAGCATCCTCGCCGATGCAGCCTGTAATCCTATAGAATGTGCTTACGTGGCACATGACTGTTATGTTACAATATTACAGCATCTGAGCTCAGATGGTCCCCTTGTTTCATGTGGTGCTTTTTTCCTTTTTAACTGTCTTGAAATTCTTAACAAGGAGCTCTGCTTTCATTTTGCACTGAGCCCTGCAAATTATGTAGCCAGTTCTGTCACAGTGGATGGCTTTCACTTTCAAAGGGAGAACAGTACAGCTACCCTCTAATGTATATCGAATGTGTGATTATTTTTTTAAATGTGAAATTGGTACTTACTTTCCTTGGATGTGGTTAAGTGTTAAGAAAAAATGTCCCTGGTTAGAGCTGAAGCTAAATGAATGTGTGCAGTGCTCAAATGTATTCCTCCTTTCCGTCAACACTTCTCTTCTTCCTGTCCATGGGCACCTTCATGCTGTCTCTGGACCTCCTCCCCTCAGTCCTCCTGCCCGAGGTCCCACCTTCTGCAGCAAAGCGAGCCTATTCTTCATTTAGGGACATCCCTACCGAGACATGCCTGATTTCTCTTTCACCGCCATAGAGCCTGCATAGTGCCATTGGAAAGCCACTGCACATGCTGATTCAGTGAATCCTCTGGGGTGTCTTCATCCTGGTCTCATCCACCACCAAGACAATGTGGGATGTGGAGGGGGCCCAGGAGAGAGCACACCTCCACAGGCTGCTGTCACCCTCACTGAAATGTCTTCTTTTTTCTCTCCCCAAGAATCCCATCTACACCCAGGATGAGGGGAAACGAAAAGGGGGAGGACGTATCACATCTTTAACTCTCGTCCTTAATTCATCCCTTTGATCTGACACAGTGCATCCACTGGACTCCTTTGGGGGTTCCCAGGTGGGCTGGCAGGTGGCTCGGGGTGGGCTGGCAGGTGGCTCGGGGTAGACCGTGCTTGGCTAGCATGTATAGAGGCCTGCTGTCATTTCCAGCACCACAGAAGAAAGCCAGAAAGTTGACTTTAGGTAAGCAAATTCCTATGCTCCTTTCAAAACCCTGGGTCCTCAGCCGTGACAGCCTTGTCACCCGCCCTTAGCTTTGTGATGATTCATGCATGGGTGTCCTTGTAATTTTTGGCTCATTTACTGTCCAGTGTCTTAATGTTTTGTAAAATGAAAAAGCAGCACTTACACTGATGACATCCGTGCTTTCTCTCTTCCCCCATCCCTCCCTTTGCCCCAATCCTTTTTTCTTTCCTGTTTTTGAACTCATCTGTAAAAAGCCAGTCTAAAGATGCTGTTTTCTTTTGAAATGGTGAAATGAAAAATAACAACAATGGAAAAAAAAAAGCCATAACCGACTTTGAGCTAGGAAAGACGCTGGACACTGGCATTGCTGGCCTGGGCCTCTGACCGTGAAGCTGCCCATCAGCAAAAGCCCTTTGTTCTCGCAGGAAGCAATCGGGTCACAACAACTTCCTGTCCCCAGCTCAAGAGCACTATTGTCTCCGGGTCTTATCAGACAGACCCACAACCAGCAATCCCTATTATGTAAATGACCTTTTTTTTTTTTTTAAATGATCACCGACTGTATTTCTCTTAAAGTGGCTACATTTCTTTTTTTTTATATCTTCTCTGTTAAAGTACTTTGTATGTATCACTAACTGTGGTAAAAGTTTTGAAAGGAGAGAGTACAAACCATCCATGCTTTGGATTTTCTGAATTAAAACATGTGAGCCCCAGAGCCCCTGACAGGCCTGAGGACGTGCTGGTGGCTCTGACGATGCCCGAGGCTCGCCATGTTGCCGATTTCCGGTATGAAGGGTAGGCAGTAACTATCATCCCGCCTGGGTGACAGTCAGTGTTTTATCCCCGCCCACAAAGTTAGTTTTTAAAAATCATAACCATTCAAATGTCTTTTGCTTCCCATCTGGGGGATCACTGCGCTTTCTGGGTCACCTTCTGCACCCCTACTCATGTGAGAGGGGTGCTCTGCTCAGGGTGAGAAGAGCAAGCACCGGAAAAGGCAATGCCTGAGCTCTTGGATCAGGAGCAAGGAACTAATCTCTTGTGGAAAAGCCTTCGCAGGCATTCTTTGCGGGTGATAACCTTCATAGAAGAGTTCCTCAAAGCCTCCCACATCCTCTCTGCGCTCCCTTCCTGTCAGCAATCCTAAAATGGCACAGATAAACAAGCCCGCTTTCTGCCTCTGTGCTTTTCCTGTCTTCAAGGACACATCTCCAGAAGGCATCAGAATCTATCGCTCTGACTAGGGTTTTCCCTTCCCCGCTTTAAGCATTCACACTGCTAGTCATGGGTGTGTTTTTTTCTTTCTGTCTGTCTCTCTCTCTTACTTTGTGGCCCCACTTTTTCTTGCATGTTTTCTGTTCTCCTTTCCCCGCTTCCCTCGGTGACTCACTGCATCTCTTCAGAGCCCATCTTCAAACATTCCTGCCCCTGTTTTCCTTGGCGCGGCCTTGACTCCCACGCAGCCCAGTTCCCTTCCACTCCCCTCTGTACTTGCCAAGGCTGCGAGTGTGCTGAATTGGATCTTTTCTGTATTCAAATTTTTCATTCTCTTTTTAGTCTTTAAAAGCTCTGTATTTTTCTTGGGCTGGATTATCCACTTCACTTTCATTCTATTTTTTCCCGCCTAAGGTTAGAAATAAAGATGAGTACAAAGAGGGTGGTAGATTTTTACACACAGAATTAAAGGGCTTGGGGCTTGCATTTTCCTCGGGCCCAAGGACTCAGCTGTCTTTTCCGAGATGGGGCAGAATCTCCTCTCACGTCTGGAAAGTTTGTCCCTAGCAAGCTGGGGAGGGCTTTCAGACTCTCTTTGCTGTCCAGAGAGGCAGAAGAGTCCCAGAGGAAGCTGCAAGGCGTGATACAATTTTAGAACAAGAAAAAACACCTGAGAAATTAGTGTGGTGAGGTCTTGGTTAGTTTGAGCAACCATGAAAGTTGCTCGTCCCTTAGTCCTCTGGCTGCAACCCACCCTGTGGGCTGTCCACCTGGACAGCCTGGGCATGGCTGCTGTGAGATTGCGCCCTGGTGGCCTTGTGACAGAAGCTCAGACAGTGAATCTTGGGCGGGGACCTTCCTTGACCCTTCTCACCCTCAGCAGCTCTGACACCCTCCTGAGCCTTCTGCAGCTCAGGGCAGCAGTGCTGGGGCCCCCGGGGGTCAGACTCCTAGGCTGGACCTGGGACTGATGTCAAGACTGGACACCAACTACTTTCTCCTTCTGGGGATTGGAAATGCCAGGTTCTTTCTGACAAAGCACAGAAACAAGATGGGAAAACATCCAGAGGATGCTGTGTTTTGGTCTCAGAAGGAAGGCGACAGTGTCTGTAGGGCTTGCTTGGACGTTTTCTGAAAGCTTAGACTTTTGCTGGCATGACTGGGACATCTTGCCCTGTCATGTGTGCATCTGGGGAATGTTGGGAGATGGAGCCTGAGCTGGGTGGGGCTCCGGGTCAGTGACCCCCACGGTGTCTTAGGGAGTGGAGCCTTTTGTTTTACAGATGAAGAAGCTTGGGGTTCAGAGTGGTTGAAGGAGCTGCTAAAGGTCATACGGCACTGGCAGAGGCGAGCTACTGCTCCGGTTTCCATTACGCATGCCCCTTAGACTTGTATCTGCTGGTCTGCGAGAATGCTGAGAGGCTGAGGCCTGTGACTGTCACTTCAGTGTCACTGGACCTCCTACTGCTACTTTTGTATTCTCACCCTCAGCAGCTGTGACTCCCCGTATTCATTGTGGAGAAGAAGAAAATTAGAGATAGGCTGAAGATGGGGCTCAGAGGTACAGCATTTGCCTTGAATGTGTGAGGCTTTGGGTTCAACCTATGGCACTGTAAGAAAGAAAAAAAAATAGAGAATTTAGAAACAGAAGACAGTAACAATGCTTTGTAACCCCATTGCTCAGATATGGTAACAGTGAACTTTGTGTTTCTTTCTTTCTCATCTTTTCTCCCTGTGGGTACATGACTGAGTGTGTGTGTGTGTGTGTGTGTGTGTGTGTGTGTGTGTGTGTGTTTGCACCAGGGTACTCTAGTGCATGTTGAAGTTGGGATTGTATATTTCATATCACCTGGGCTTCCATGTGCAAATGGTGCAAACTGACCCAGTTTGAGACTTACCGAAGGAAAGGAATTTCTTGGCAGACCACACAGTGAAAAATCAGCCAAGCTTTTGGATAAACAGGATTCAGGGAATCCTGTTTCTGCAGCAGAAACTCGGACCTGCTGTTCTCAGAGGAGAGTCAATGCTGGCCAGGCCAGGCCAGGCCAGGCCAGGCAGCACTGCAATGTCCTCCCTTGAAGCTGCCGCCCGCCTGGTGGAGTAGAGGAGCTCTGAGTTTCTCTGTGACCCGCAGTGCAAGTGTCGCCTCTTCTGGGTTGGGATTCCATGCTCAGGGTTCAGCCTCCCTCTCGGGGCTACTTTTTCCCTCTGAGGGGTTCCTATCCACCCCACTTTCCTTCTTGCCCCCTTTCTGGGGACAGAAAGCGGTGTGCCAGCAGGGCAGGGGGATGTGGTCTGACTCCCCCCCACCCCCCACACGTTGAGGGCTGAAACCATGCTTTCCCGCCGAACTGCAGCCCCGGCCTCTTTTTCCCTCTGTATTTTGAAAGAGGGTCTCGCTCAGTCACTATGTTGTCCAAGCAGGGCTCTAACTTGCCATGCTCCAGCCTCACTTTGGAGACTCCTGGGATTCCAGGTGTGTGAATACGCAGCTGTGTTTGGTCCTCGTGTGGCCCTCCAGGCACCTGCTGTGAGTCTTGCTTTCCCTGGGTTTTGCACAGAGTGAGCGTTTCCACTTTGCTCACCGGTTTTTGCTGTTGCCCTTGGCCTTGGTACTGGGGTTTGCCCAGCCTCTGTCTCATCCTCCTAGCTCCCTTCTGTGCCCCTTTCCATCTCCACGGGGACCTGGGGGAGAGTGGATGACCCTGAGTCATTACTATTCATTCCCCTACTGTTACCAGTGCATGTTCTAAAAGTGACTAGGGCAGGGAGACTGAGGCAGAAAGATCGCCAGGAGTTCAAAACCAGCCTGGTCAGCATGGTGAGTGCGAGAACTGCATAGCAAGGTTCTGTCTCAAAACAAACAAGAATGGCTTCTCCCTGATTTTGTGGCAGAAGTCTGGCAGAAGCAGCCTCCTTTCCTGTATCATGAAATCCATTTGTACAGGAGCAAGAAAACTGCAGGAATGGTGTCCAGGAAGGAGGACAGGCCACTCAAGGACCCTTTTTCTCTGCCTTTCTTTTCTTTTCTTTCTCCAGGCTCATCCCTGCAGCCCAAGAAGGAAATTTTTCTTCTTATCAGGCAAGAAATGAACCTTATTATGAAGAATTGCATTCTTTTTATTCTGTCATTAACTTTGTAATCATTATGCTGTGGTCTTTCAGATTTTACCTCACTTTTCCAATCGTGTTCCTTTCTATGAATTGAAGATAAAACTGGTCCTCACGGTGATTCAGCTCTTGTGTGTTGGGGCGCTTTGCTCCAGGGTGGATGCCTGCTAGGAGTGAAGAGGTCTCTCTGCAGGCATGGGGTTGCTCCTCTCCGGAAGGCCTCAGTTCTGACTCATCCAGGAGATGGAGAGCTACAGGACCACAAAACAAATGCGGGGAAACGAAGTCCCTTTGGTTAAAAATTTTCAGTGATATGTTTAACTCTCTAGGGTCAATTTTGTACCCTGTGTGTTTCACAACCAGGAGTCTAATGTAGGCCTGCTTTGGATGTAGCCATCTGCTCTTGTTTAGTCTTCCATAGCTCATTAAAGCTTCCTCTTTTTGTCTGATTTTTTTTGGGCCTTTTCTTCTGGGGAGGGGTGCTGGAACGGAGGCCAGCGCCTCTCACACACCGAACATTCACTGTAGCACGGAATCCACTCAGCTTGAACCTCAGCCCTGGTGTTCCTCTTGCGACTGAGTAGAGATCAGTCTGAGGTTTTTGTTGTTGTTGTTTTGTTTTTGTTTTAATTGTAATTAATACTGCAACAGACATACTGAGATGCACATTTCTTTATCCTTGTTTCCCTGTTTTATTTTATGAAAGTTTTAGTGGGGCAATCAATGATCAGGTCAAAATGCCATGCTGGGAATGTGGCTCAGTGGTAGAGCACTTGCCTAGCATGCTAGGCCTGGGTTCGACTCCCCAGCGCCACATTAATAAATCAATAAGAGAGAGAAAGAGACAGACAGAGAGCGGGAGAGAATGGCTGTGTGAATGAAGCTTAAGGCTGGCATAGTGGCAGGTGCTACTAGGGAAGCTGAGGCAGGAGGAAGGCTTGAGGCCATGAGCAACGTGGTGAGACCAAAACAAAAGTTAAAATTTAAAAACACAACAGACAGATTTTGCCAAAACACTCTCCCGAAGTGTTTGGCATTTTGCTTCCTACCAGTATTGTAGGAGTGTGCGAAGCCTGCTCCCCGGGACTGACATTGACTAATGATTCAAGCGCGGCTTCTCCCAGCCCTGCAGCTGCTCGAGCAGAAAGTGGTCATTAAAAAACCCGTCCCAAGACTGCCTTCCTCTCTCCCGACCCCCTTGCTAGCTGACGTGGGCCTCTGCTGGCTTTGGAAACCGTCCCAAACCCCATCACCAAGCAGCCGTAGGCGTGCAGCACTTTCTCCTCTGTGCCCACTGCCAGCCTCCTTCCCTTGCCCGGCCCTGCTGCTCTGCGGGCTGCTAGGGGAGCAGCTTTCCTCCCTGACCACAGCGGGGCTGCTGCGTGCCAGGGTTTTAAAAATGTTGACAAAACTCCACTTTTCAGTTTTTTGTTTTTGCTTTTTCTGGGTTGTCTCTCTTCCTCTGTCAAGAGTTCAAAAGGAGCTGGAAGACAAAGGAGAAAGACAGGCCAGATTATACCAGTGAAAATTGTTGTTTTATTGGGCTAAACTCATTATTCAAAATTTCTTCTTTACCATGTGTTCTTTTCCAAGAGGCTTTGCAGTTTGCATAAAAACAGGTATTTCTGCTCTCCTAACCCTGACCCTGCAAGGCGTTGACTGTTGCCTACACTCCCACTGACATATCCAATAGAGCATTCAGAAAATGTTTAGGGCTGGGGCTGTGTGTGACTCCACGGCAGAGTGCTTGCTTGGCATGCAAGAGGCCCTGGGTTCCCTAGCACCAAAAAGTATCTTTTTAATTTGTTAAGTAAAAATCGTATCTTGTGGGCATTTAAATTTGTATTTTTTTATTGTCAATGAGATCAAGACTCTTTCCATACATTTGCTTCTAATTCATGGAAGTGCTTTTCATATTCATCGTCTGGTTAAGCCTTTCTCTTTGTCTCATGGTACTTTAGTATGAGACTTTAAAATATTAGATACACGAGCCTTTGCATGGTCATGTTTGAAGTAGACCCTTTTTGTCTTTTTATTATTATAATATGTACAAAAATTTTTAAACATTTCCACGAAGTAACATGTTCATGGATAGAACAGTGAGTATTTTCAAGATACTTCTGAATGTAATTTATGGAAGTAACAGAATTTAAATCAAATTCTAAAAAGTTTATATGTGTGATCTCACAAGTTTCCTCTAAAATTTAGCTGGAAGAGGAAAGGGTTAATAATACACAAAATACAGAAAAAAGCACGGAAACCTTTGCCTTCCAGATATTAAGATTTACTGTAAGGTGGTAGTAATTAAGATGTAAGATGATGTACTGGGGTTGGGACAGAATATCAGGTGAGAAAGAGGAGCTGCTGCCTAAGGGCTGCTGGGTTAATTGGTTACCTGTGTAGGGATAAAGGGATGGTTCCACCTCAACTGTATTGTATGTAAACACAGGTTTTGTGTGGTGTACAGACCAATCTGTGAAAAATAAAACTTCTACAAGTCTTGTACTTCTACAAGACATCATAGGATGCTGTCTTTCTTAATGAGGGATAGAGAAAGATTATTTATAAACCAAGGCCCATCAGGAGCAAACCATAGAAGGAAGGATTGATAAGCTTGACCTTATTAGCATTAATAATGCTATTGTCAAAAGATACTATAAAGTTAATCATCAGAGAAACCACAAACTAGGAACTGACATTTTCCGTTTCTGTAATCTAGAAAGGATTGGCTTGCTGAATAGGTAAAGAACCTAGAAAAGAATACTGGGTATGGTGACACATGACTGTAATCCCAACATTTAGGAGACTGAGTTAGGAGAATCGCTTTGAATTCAAATGCAGCCTGAACTACATTATGAGAACCTGTTTTAAAAAAAAAAAAAGAGGGCTGGGGATTTAGCTCAGCGGCATAAGCGCCTGCATTGCAAGCTGTGACTTTGCTCCCCGGTACCAGAAAAAAAAAAAAAAAAAAAGAATCTAGAAAAGAAACATGATGCTGACAGAACTTGACAGAAAAATGGGCAAAAGATGGAAACTCAAGTATTTTTTAGGGGACATGGAGATGGGGATTATATTGAGACCTGAATCCCAATTAGCTAGCTATTCTGTCCTTTTGACACTCATTGTCAACTCATTAAAAAAAAAAAAAAAAACCATTCCTTACTTACCCTCCATGTTCTGCACTCTCTATGGCCTGGTCTTAGAATCAGCTGTTTCTCCAAGGAGCCCTAATTTCTTTTGGGAGAGAATCGTATCTGTTTTATCATTTTGTTTTGTTTGTACTGGGAACTGACCTCACGACCTCACACTTGCCAGGTGGGCGCTGTGCCGCTGAGCTATATCCTGGGCTCCAGGAGTCATATCTGAAACCAAGATCTCACACATGCTAGGAGGGTGCAGTTATTACGCTTGGGGTATTGCTGTTCCCATTCCCTCTCTGCGGACAGAACCTAGAGAACATCTGCACCCATACATACACATACACATTCTCTGTTATGTTTATTTTCATGCATACATCTTCCCACCTGGCCCCATCGTGTCCTGTAGAGGGACCTTGGCTGGATGCCACCCTGCACTTTCCTTCTTCATTTCGCTGGGCTGCAACATACTGAGCCAAGCCGCCCTGCGCCCGTGTCCTGCTTCCTGCTCGTGCCCACATCCAGGCTCTGCCTCTCTCCCACGCAACACACATCGCACCTCATGCTGGGCGGGCAAAGCTTCTCCTCTCCTGGTGCAAGTGTCCAGCCTAATGATCTTTTTAAAAAAAAAATTTATTTAAAGAGAAGAAAGAAAAGCAAAACAAAACAAAACAAAACAGAATAAAGGGTAGCAACAATACAGAATTCCAAGGAAAAAAGGAAAAGAACAACAACAAAAAAACCTAAGAGATTATTACTTGATAAATTGCATACTGACTTCTTGGAAATAGTTGTTCAAATTATAAAGTTAAAACATGTACAGTAGACATTAAAACAGTGAGACTGTTAACAGTTCTGTTCCACGATCTGACAAAAAAAAAAACAGCAATATGGTCATCCATCTTACCCACTCAAATATACATTCAATTATATCAAAAGGGTAAAATTAAACACAACAAAACCGAACAAAGCAGGTGAAAAGAAAGCAATGTAAGGGACATAAATTCCAAAACTAGACAATTGGAGATATTCACTCCCTATCATATTGACTCTTGTTTTCTTCCAAATAGTTGTCCATATTGTCACATACAGGAAATTCTCATGAAACAACATAGTATGGATTTGATCTGAGTAGGATGAGGAGGGCATTTCAGGTCTTCAGGACCAGACAATAGGGAAGCCAAGAATGGCTGTCATAGCATCTCTCATTCTCCTCAAAGCAGCTGTCCATACCGTCATGTGTATTGAACTTAAACAAGACAAAGCAAGCTAAAATCACTTTGAACAAAGAATGATAATTTTGCTGGATTACACATCATGACATTATGGATTCAGCACTGGGTACTGTAGTGTCTCTTTTTCTTCAAAGTAGTTGTTCATTTCAACATGTGTTATATAGTTGGCTCTTGTAAACCATTTGTAAGCTCTACACATGCATGAATCTCTAAATGGATATCTATCCTTTCTGTATTAGAGGTAAAAATAAAACAAAGCAAGAGAAAACAAAACAATTCCTAGGAAAGCATGAAGCAAAAAGTCATATATAACTGCAATACAAGGTGATCTACAATGGTTGCCATGATGTCTCAGCAGTATATAACAACATTAATAAAAACAAAGCATTGGAGACATTATAAGACTTCAAAAGCAAGTAATAATCAAACCAGAGTGTGTATCTTAATGAATCTTGTCATCTTCAGTGTAGTTGCGTATACTCTTAGACTTGATGCTATCAATCATAACAGATTTAAATAAAATCAGTCAATATAAAGTAGCAATCTAACAACCCAGATTCAAATAAGATCAGTCATAATAAGACAGTGTAAGTTATAAATGGCTTCAGATTAAGTAGATAGGAAATTAAGGATGATTACCATAATATGTCCTCTTATTTTTAGGATAGCTGACCATGTCCTCAAGTCTAGTGTAAGGAGACAAACTGGAACAGCATGTAATCCATCCAAGCAGAGTGATGAGAATAATGTAAATTTTAAATCTTGTTACTCAATTAACAATATCCTCTGCCTTCCTTTTTTAGATAATTCCTCCCCTTTCACTCCCATAGTGTGCACTGCTTCTTTTGGGTCCCACTGCCTCGCTATATAGAGCATCTTGATGGACCCTATCTCCTGATCTACTCTGCCTGTGTTTCTCTCTGTTAATATTTCAAGGCCATCTATACTCTAGATTACAGCCAATCTTCTCTGCCTTATTTCTGCTATTCTGTTTTTCTGCCATTGGTTGTCTATTTTTCTCTTCCACTCCACTGTCTGCCCCGTTCACTGAGGCCTCTCTGCCATTGTTCCTGAAATGCTCGTTTTCTTGTTCTCTCTCTCTCTAAAATGTCCTTCAGTATTTTTTGTAGGGTTGGATTGGTGGTCATAAATTCTCCAAGTTCCTCTTTGTCATGGAAGCATCTTGCTTCTCCATTAATTTCTAGAGAGAGTTTTTCAGGATACATCAATCTGGGCTGGAGGTTGTTCTCCTTCAGGACTTGAATTACTTCACTCCAAGCTCTTCTTGACCTGATGGTCTGTGTTGAGAAGTCTGCTGTGATTTTGATGGGTTTTCCTTTATAGGTGATCTGTTTCTTTTCTCTGATGGCTTTTAATATTCTGTTCTTATATTGAATTTCTGGGATCCTGATTATTATGTGTCTGGGTGTAACCCTGTTTTGGTTGTAGGTGGTTGGAGTTCTGTATGCTTCATACATCTGCATATCATTTCCTTTTTCTATGCTTGGGAAATTCCTCTGTTTTGATTCCTGCTTCTTCATTCACATGCTTTATTCTTAAGTTACAGATCCTCTTGTCGTCCTCTAGCCTTCCCATTTTTACTGCCTGCTCCCTTGTTATTTTTAAGAGATCTTCCCTTTCATGATCACACATTGCAAGCCTGTGTTCAATTTCTGATAGTCTATCTTTGGTTTCTTTCAAGCAGTTTTGCCAGTTTTCTATGGAGTCTTTGGTTTCCTGATAATCTTTTTGAATTTGCTTCATGAATTCTAGGTTTTTCTTGTTTTCTTCATTAAATGTTTCTCTCCTTTTGTGTTCCTCCATTCTTCTGTCTGTGTCTTCTTGAGAGGTGCCCAGCCTTTCTTTTATTAATCTATTGTCTCTTGTTTAATTTGAATTAATATTTCAGTTTTGATCCCACTTACGAGGTCCTGAAGATATCTCTTTTTGTCTGCTGAAGCTGTGTTTGATGTTGCTTGTTTGCTGCCCTTAATCTCTTTTGTATTTACCTCTCCTGGATCAATGTTCTCAGGGTTGGGGGCTGGAGATTTTTTCTTATTTCTCCCTCTGTCATGTTTTTGGTTCCCTCCATACAAGTGTACAGTGTAATTCCCAACCCCTTTTCTTGTTGGTTAAGGCTCCTCTGGAGCATGCAGGCTAGGGGCTTCTGTCCTCTGCTGGCCACTATCAGAGAGTGAAGTTCAAGCAAGGGCAGTGTGCGCTGGCTCATCTCCTCCGGGCCAGTCAACCTTTGCAGGCCTTCACTGCGTCAGTGTGTGGCTGTGCTCAGGGAATTAGTTTGTAGCAACCCACTGAGTCCCAGCCAGGGGCACAGCCCTATCCAAGCAGATTCCACCAGTCTGCTCGACAAGGGGAGCAACCAGCTGAAGCTACTTCCTTATGGAGTTAAGGCTGTCCTGCCCAAATCCAACATGTCTTCCAGTCGGTTTCCCCTTTCCCGAGGTTCTTATTCCCATCACTCACTGTGTGTTGATGCCGGTCCCCGAAACCTGCTGGGCTCCCAGACCTCCGACTTCAGCGCGGCTGTGGTGCGAATTCACGGTGCCTCTGGTTGGGTCGCATGCAGGGCCGGGTCCAGGCGAGCTGCACGCAGGGCTGTTCAGCTCCATGCTCCAGCTGCTCAAGCCAGCGGCATTGGCGCAGTTCGGTCAGTCAGGTCGCTCTTGGACAGGAATTCAGGTGGCTCGAGGAGGGCGCCGTGCTCGCTGATCTTAGCTTCACTAATGGTAGCCCTGGGACCTCATATTTGAGTGGTTTTTTTAACTTTAGTTTCTTCCTGGGTTGAGAGAGTCCATATCTCTCTGTTGGGGTCTCTCTAGGATGTTAAATTCTGGCATTTAAGCTGTCTCTCTCAGAGAGGGTCTCTCTCCTGCTACCTACCAGTCCGCCATCTTTGGAAAACCTCCTCCAGCCTAATAATCTACTTGATGGCTGACCACCGAGCTGTTCCAGAAAAGAAGGGAAGAAGGAGAAGAAAGAAGAGGAGATAGAGGAGGAGAAAGAGGAGAAAGAAGAGGAGAAAGAGGAGAGGAAAACAGAGACATCTCTAGATCTTTATGGTTTCATTTTTTCTGTCATCTTTTTACTCCATGGGAACATGGCATGGCTTCAAGATAGCTTTACTGGTACCAGGAATGAGCCTCAAAGTAGAGCCCTTGCCTAGCAGGCCTTGGGTAGGATCTCCAGCAGAGTGGAATAAATACACATAATTTTACTTCAGTGAAGCCATAATTTACCAATAGTTTTCTTAGCCCCATGTAAATACGTTTTGATAACGCTATCCAGTGTTTGAATGGGTGGCTTTCTTTTTAGTTTTCTTTGTTAGTATGTGTTTTCTGAACATGAAGTTTACATTCACCTTAGAGAGTAAGCAATGTATATATGCACCCTGATTCTTTTTTATTCAACTCTACCAGTAGAAAAACTAATTTAAGATTTCATCTACAACTAAAAAAGAATAAACTTGAATTTTTAATAACGCTAAAATTCTCTTTTGAGAAGAAAGAATCTAATATCCAATTTAGGAGAATTTTAAAATAAAAAAGGAATACTAGCCACTAAATTGTGAAACCTCAGAATAAATAAATGTAATTGTGTCTGGGCTCTGGGACTGGAATACACTAGCTGCACACACAGGATTGTTCTCTAATACACATCTGGTTCTACCTAGAAAAATAAACAGAACCCCCCCCCTTTTTTTTACCCCTGGATCTACTTCTTTGGATTCTGTCAAATAAAATTAAACATAAGAAACCAAAAAGCTATCCAAAGAAAGCATGGATTTATAGGGTCGTGCTTACTATTGCACTATGTAAGAAGGCTGCCTGCTGAGTTTTCAAGAGGTTTTTTAGTGTAGAGTATGCTTTTTTTGGACATCACTAAATTACTTAGTGCTGTTATTGCCTGCTTTGACCCAGTAGACTCTTTCTCCTCAGTTTTTCTACACGAGCTTTCACTTGAGCAGAAAATCTCACAATTGTCAATCTCTGGGAACAGAAAGACTGTTTCCATTCTATCCCTTCTTTACTGTATTACTCTAGACTTGCTATGGATCCCTGGGAGGCATCTCCTTATTCTCTGGGGTCTACTTTATTCCCCAAGCACATAAAAGCCTTGAATTTGACAGGAATATCCTGGGATTATCTCCTTCATGTTTGCCAAAATGTTTTCAAGTACCTTGCACTTTATTACAATAGACTAGCAAAACATTTTGAAATTTCAGCCAGGAGAATCTAGCAAACCCTATTCTTTCAGCTCAGCTTGCCTTGTATTTTTTCCCTTGAGAACTGTTTTACATCACACTAAGCTGTCTGTCTCACTCTCCTTTGTGTGGAGGTTTCCTGTCTGTCCTTATTTCTCATGACTTTGAGAGTTTTGGGGTGTGTTGACCAGGTGTTTTAGAAAAATCTCCCAAATTTGGTGCACCTGGTGTTTTTCTTATGATTGTGCAGATATTATAGATTTGTGGCAAGAAGCACCTTTCTCATCACATCATATCAGGAGGACTCACGCTTAACACGCTAAGCCTGGTGATACTCATTTCCTCGGCCATTGTTTTTAGATTTCTACATTATAAACTTACTTGTTTTCCATTTTTGAGTTCTCTTCACTGGACACAATTCACTAACCCAAAGGTCATGTGGAAAATTAATGTTGGCCTCCTGGAAGGGGAAAAAATTACATATATGATTTGTAATAAGGATTTTCTCCTTATTTGCTAATTTATATAAACATAGTTTCTGGGTATTTATTTTATATTTTGGGTTATAATCCAGTGCTATACTATTTGTTTTATTTCTCAGGTTGTTCTAGTGTTTGCCATTAGAAATTCTTTTAGCTTGGCTTCTGTGTACTTTGACACACCTCTATTCTTTCATGTTTTGAGATTTTGCTCGTATAAGAAGCACTGGATTTATTTCACACACCCAACGCCATAGTCATCAATGAGAAGCCCTGGTTTCTTTCATTGCAGAATGGCTTTCAGATAAATTTGTATAATGGATTACAACCTGGGTTGTCTTGGTACGTAGGGCTCAAGACAGTTTTCATATAGTCTGACCCAAAACCCAGGCATTTCTCAGGAAACTACCCTCTTGCGAAGTTTTATAAAAATTTCACCAGAGGCACTTAAGTGAATTACAGGATTAAAGAACAGCAATTGGATGATATCATCTTAGAGATTTTCATCAGCGTGAACAGGATTTATCCAACTGACAGCTTCTTAAATCTCCGATTTGTACCTGAGTGGGGTTGCAGTGGAATTCGTGGGCTTTGATAACAGCTTGCATCAAATTTGCTGGAATTCAAGCAAACAGGAGAAAAATAGAAAAGTAATAGATGTGCACTTTTATTGAAAAGCCAAGTTTTTCTTTCTGCATTGGTGATTACTACATAATTCATGACAATACCTCAGTGATATCTAGTTCTATCTTTAAAATGTGCAGGCATAAAGTCACCATACCGTGTAAAGATGCATAGTGCAGTGTCTCTGCCTTCTAGGGAGACAGATAATACAGGGAGACGTTATATGATCGGAAAGACAAGTTTTAATAAAGAGCCTTGAGAGTTGTATGGTAAATAGCTCAGTGGTGATGGCTACAAAACCCCTGGGGAGGCATTAGAGGGCTGTGTCTTGGGAGGTAGCAAGGACCTATGGTCTTTGGGTGATGTGGCCTCTGTGACATGGGGAGGACAGTGGAGACATCTGAGGAGACTGGGACGAGCTCTGTCATGGAAGGAAGCCATCTATGAGTCAGAGAGCAAATGAGGTTGAGTCCATGGAGCACGAAGTCCACAGAGGTGGGAAAATCAAACAATAGGCCTGTGAGTAAGTGGTAATACTTCGGTGGAATATATTTACTTAGTAACTGTTGGCTCTCAGCTGGTTAGATAGCTGATTGTAGAGAAACACCATTCATGTTCAGGTCTCAAAGTGGCCCAGAACGAACTAGAACTGAGGACTAGGAAGAACAAAGGTACTGTGAAGAGATACCAGGCCTCAGGAAATCACAGCAGGGTACATTGCTCCACTTAGGAATCTCAACAATGAGTGTGGGTGGAGATCTCCATATTAGTTTTCTACCACACCCTTAGTTGCTGTAGTTTTTGAGTGGTTCACTTGGAACTGTTATTTGTTTTGTTGTGATCAAATATGCATAAGGAAATGGACCATTTTAATAATTTTTGGTGGCATTACGTACACTCAGGTTGTCGTGCCAGCATCACTGCTGTCCGTCTTCAGAACTTCTTGTTCATTCTCTACTGGGACACGGTGTCTACTGCGCAGTTACTTCAGTCAGTTCCCCGTAACTGGGACGAAATACCTGACGCCACGACCTGAAGGAGGAGAGGTGTATTCAGTTCATGGGGTTCTGAGGTTTCAATCCGCAGTTGGCAGGAAGGGCATGGTAGAGGGTCTGGTGGAGGAGAGCTACGCACACCACAGAGGCCAGGAAGCTGAGAGAGAAGGGCGGACCCAGTGACAAGAAAGTGTCCTTCCATTTCACACTCGCAGGGGCTCCTCCCACCCCGCCTCCTCTTCATAACAGAGAGGCAGTTATAACACCCCAGAATGCAGTTACCTTCTTAAAAACAGCCACCTCTGAACACTTGAGGCTTTGGGGAAACATTCGAAATGTGAACCATAACACCACTATTTCTCCTCCCCACAGACCCAGGTCACGACCGGTCTACTTGTTTTTATGACTCTGCTGACTCTGAGCACCTAGTTGAATCATACTAAAGCTTTCCTTTCGTGTATGGCTTATGTCGCCGACTACGACGTCCTCGAAGTTCGCCCACGTTATGGTGCTCTGCTTGTATTCTTAAATTATGCTGAGGGTTGTTTTCCCCATCCAGTGGCAGTTGGGTAGCAGGGCACACACAACATTGGGGCGGAATAGTATGCTCCAGAGTCAGAAGAGGGGCAGGACCCTGAGGGACCCAAAGCAGAAGCCCCAGCCCTTAGCTGCCAGAGGCGAAGTTGGTGGCTGAGAACTTGGCACTGCTCTAGGAACGCACGCAGTAAAGACCACAAGGCTGAGGCCGAAGGCTTGAGGCCGGGATTCTGGATGGCAGTGGAGATACCAGACAGGAAGGGCTGTGTGCTGTGTCCTCCAGAGCAGGAGTGCGTGGGGAAGCTTTTGTAGATTCCGGAAAGTGGAGGGAAAGAAAGACTCACGAGATTAATGGACTCAGGTGCTGAGGAGGAGTTGACCAAGAGGCTGGTTGTTGATTTGGGAAAGTTTTGAAGGAAAATGTGGTGTGTACATTACGTAGCATTGGACAGGAAGAGAAGACTGGGGTAATGATGTACCCAGAGGAGGGCTGGGGATTTAGCTCAGTGGTTTGAGCGCCTGTCTGGCAAGCATGAGGTTGTGAGTTCAATCCCCCATACCAAAAAACAAAAAACCCCCAGAGGAACTGGCCCCAGACAGAGGGAAATGGAAACTGTAGGTGCTTTTGGGATTAGATAGACCAATTTGGCTGGAGCCAGGGTTTGCATGGAATGCAGAAGGAGGGAAGAGTAGTTTGATAGAGTTAGCTTACACAGTACGGCTACTAACAAATAATTGATTCAGATTATTTTGTAAGCTATGGGCATAACCAGAAAATGGACCAGCCTTATCGTTTCCTTTGTTGTAGTCTTAATTAGAAGGCAGCATGCTTTGCTTGAGAAGCTGGCAAATTTCTAGCTTCTACCAGAGTATTTCTAGCCTTATTCAAGGGAGTATCCCTTATGGTATTAAGCACAATGCTTTGAACCTCTAAGTCTCTCAGTAAACATTCTTTGAATTTAATGGTAATTAGATTAAGAGGTTTGGAATAGGAGAAAATAGTTAAAGTTATCATCTAGATATAATCTGATGAGACAGTGTAGGGGACACGGAGGCCCGCTGACCAGGGTGGAAACTATTTCAGTAGAGGAATGACCTTAAAAAGGACAGGTTTTAAGAGAACTCTAACAACAGATTACCCAACCATTACAGGCCAGCAGTCTCACTGGCAGCCGAAAGCAAAGATCAGAAAGGAAGAAAAAGAAAAGCTACGCCATGGATCACTGGTTACTCCTCCTGCATATTTTCTTCTGAAATCCTGGACACATTACGCAACACACAGCCAACAAATGTAACTTCTTTTTCTCTGCAATGGCAGAGGTGATTCCTCTGTAGAAAATGCTGTCTGTGTTAGTCAGAAGGTAAAATTAATCCAGCTGTTTTCGTTTCCTTTGGGAGTTTGTTCGACCTTGTGGCTCTCCCCTGAATGTGTTTAATATTGTTTGGGAACATTAGAAAATAGTAGTACGTTTGGTGAGATCCTGCTCATCACATGGGTGCTCAGGGGAGGGTTTCCAGCTTTACAGAAGCAAGAGGACTTACCCAGAGTTAAGCCTATAAAATTCACCCCCAGAAGATTCCACTTGTGGTGCTACAGCAAGCAGAAACCTAAACAACACCCAGGATGTGGAGGCTGATTTATTTACATCAACGGCCACTGATCAGAACCATTTGCAGAATATCAGGCCCAATGTCTGGTGGTCTAGGGCCTTTAGTGATGCACAAACAGGAGGTGCAGAGGCGGGACTGAACAGCCAGGCAATTCTTCTGATTAGCTAGCAGGTTGGGATCATCAGTTACAAGGCCGGATTAAGGATCATCAGTGATCACCTTGAAGCCGTTCCAGACCTCGGCAGTTTCAAAAGGACAAAGTTTTAAAAGGAACAATTTCTTTTGTACAGCTTTTCCCTTCCAGTGGAAGTCAACCTGTGAGTTGGGTCTGAAGGGTTTGGATAAACAAGGGGATATAAGTTTCTCTCCAATGCTTTGGCACAACAAAAACTACATGATATGTGGCTCAGAGCCCTTTCTCCCGAGGGCACTGGGGCACCAAACTCCAGGCTTTCTCCTGGGCTCCTCCTCCTCCAGGTGGAGCCTTGGTGACCTTTCGGAAGTGGCTCCCATCAAGCGAATGGCATCCACTTTGGAGACAAGAGGCTCCTGTTGCTCCTCCCTCTGGTTGAGGCATCTCTCGCTGAGGCTGTCTGTCTAATGTCTGTCCTTTGTTTCACACCATGCATCTCCACGCTGTCCTAACCCTGGATGACCAGAACTGGCCATCTGTAAAGTCCCCATTTCACAGTGGAGAGGTCGCCTCTCTCCCTCCAGGGCGACTTTTACCTTCTCTTCTCCACATTTTGTCTGCTGAGGCCTTAAACTTATCTCCCCCAGTTTACCTCCTGCGGCCTACTTGCAGCAGGGTTCTTCTTTGCTTGGTGTAGTTGGGGAAATAGATTCTTTTGCCTTTGTTGGTGAGTCTGAAAGAATAACAACAACAGTAATGGCAGAATAACCCATAACAATGCCCTCTATCACTGCAAAATGACCCCAGAGTACCAACTTTCTTTAATTTTGTTTGGTTGCACACCTCATCCTCTATTCAAGGAGGATCTGAGTGAGTTATCAGAGTGATTGTAACACAACAGGTTCAAATAGGGTCACAATTACTTCATGACTTCCTTGGGCGAAGACGTGTTAACTGTAGGGTTTGATACACAGAATGGGATCTGGAGAAACAGTACCCAGTGCGGGGGAATTGTTGGGTAAATCTCTAGCACTCTCAACAGTCCAGTCACTTCGTAGGTCTGCTTTCGTGACAGAAAGGGATATAGTAAGTGGTCATGGTGATCCTCTAGCTCCCACTTTTGAAAAAATTTCATTTCTCCTAGTCAGTTCAAGATCCCAGTGTGGTAAAAAGACATCCCTGGGAAGTCCATGCAAGTGGCCAGTGAGCTTCTGTGAGTAGTGTCCTCATCTCACCCCATTTAGCTATATCCAAACTCAGAAAATACCTGTTTGTATGACTGTGATCACAGGAAAAGTACATCTACTTTGGGGAGATGGTATAGTCTGAATGACCATGTCTCTCCCAAATTCTCATATGGAAACCTAATCCTCACTGGAATGACCCTGTGAGGTGGAGTCATGGGTGGTAATTCGGCCATGAGGGCAGACCCCCAGTGAATAAGACGCTGCCCTAATAAAGAGGCCCAGGGCTGGGGATTTAGCTCAGTGGCTTAAGTGCCTCCCTGGCAAGCACGAGGTCGTGAGTTTGATCCCCAGTACCTAAATAAATAAATAAATAAATAAAGAGGCCCAGAACGCTGCCTTGCTTCCTCTACCACAGGCCCTTACCAGACACCCAATCGAAGGACACTTTGGTCTGGGCCTTTCCAGCCTGCAGAACTGTGACATAAGTTTTCATCATTTATAAGTTAGCCAGTCTCTGGGATTTTATTATGACATTCCCAACAGTAGACTTGTCTTTCCACTGTACTATCATATATGTTGATGAGATGAGTTGCAGATTTACTGTGACATGGAAATGTTCCACTTGTCCGTGCATTCATATCATAAGTACTTAGTGAAAGTCTTCTATATGCTAGGAACTACACCCACGAGCTCGAGGTAGGTATGGTTTCTGCCCACTGGGTTTATAAGTTAACCCAAGTAGTTTCTGGCCTTTCATTTAAACCTGTCTCTCGCTCTTCCTCCTACCTTCGTGTTTTTCTAAACGCCCAGGTACTTGCATTTTTCCCCTGTTGCTGGGGATTGGACCCAGGCTCCTGTGCATGCTAAGCATGAAGTCACAATTGAAAGACACCCCCAACTTGAACAGCTTGTATCTGAATCAATCATATATTCCCTGGGTCTGCCCCTGGAGATTCTAAACGAGTCAATCTGGGATGGATGTAGGATTTCTGGATTTCAAAAAAGCCTCATGGGAAGTTGATTGTACAGCTAGATTGGAAACCACAATTTCCCAAAGCACTCTGACCACTTAGAACGGAAGTTACAGTGGGGTCTGGATCATACGTGGATGGTGGGAACCAAACACACGGAACCAGGTGTGTCAGAGATTTTTATTTTATTTTTTTGCCATGTGCTACTGCTGAGACCCAAACTGAGGGCAGAAGGCACAATATATTCCATATTCTAAATTTATAGTGTCACCACCAGCCACCGTCTTGCAGGTCACTGAGGGGCCCCGGTTAGGAAGTGGGGTGGTACTCACCCCAGTGTTCTGAGTACCAAGAGGAGGAGGTCGGGAGACAGGAGGCCAAGGTCTGGAGCAGTGTATATAGGTAGCATCTCCTCCCCTCTCAAGCCAAGGGTGTGGGTGACAGGTGCTCAAGGAAATCACTTGGAAAGGAAAATAAAGACGTTTTGTTCCCTGGCTTTGTGACTTGGTGAAGTAGGCGTGTGCTGCTGGAATGTGGAAGAAAGGACAGCCTGAAGATGGCATGAGGGCAACAGAATGAAAGCAGAGAGGGCGTCGAGGAGGCTGACTGCCTGCTTTGAGTGGAGCTGATGGGTTCACACAACCCGCAGACCTGACGGTTGGCTCTCTGAAAGTCACGACCATCCCAGGACTGGTGCAGTCAGGTTGGCAAAAGGGGCGCCCGATATGGGGCATGTTAGCGAGTGAACCCTGCCCACGAAGGCCACCAAATCTCCCACCACGTGGGAAGCACAGGGCCATCTCTGGTCCTGGCAGAGTTGCTAAGCAACAGGCTGTTCTAGTGGCTGTGGTCAGTTGTGGGGAAGCCGTGCTCCTTCTCTCCTTCCTGCCTGTCCCAATCCTAGAGGAGCCTCCCCTAAAGGCAGGGGTGGAGCTGACTGAGAGCAGAGGCCATTCTCCTTGCCCTGCCGTGCTTCTTGTCCTGCAGCTTTTGGTAGGAGAGGAGTGGAGCTTTGGTAACTCCGTAGAACTGAGATGTTCGAACGGACTGAATCTGAAATAGCCATATCTGACTGAAGGGCGTGGACATGGGCATATGCGTTTGAGGAGTTGCTGTTCAGTTGAAAGTTTATTGGGCACAAACAACCTGTAGTGGAAAAATAAAACATTTGTTTGTCTACAGGTCTACAACATGTTCAGATTGTTTAATAAACTCTTGTTTGAGGTACGGAGTTGAACCCAGGACCTCACACATGCTAGGTAAGGACTGTGTCCCTGAGAATCCCCTGGGAACTAACTTTAAAAAAAATTTTTTTTGTTGGTACCAGGGATTGAATTCTTGACCTCGCACTTGCCAGTAACTTAAAAGTTTTGATGAAAATATTTTTAAAAATTAAAAAATTACTAGTATGTGCGAGCAGTACATGACGTTTACATGTCTGTGTGGAGTTGGTACATGTACATAACACATCTTAACTCTGAGTTTTAAACAATTGTATGTCCACATATGAGAGAACTCAAAAGATGTAAGAGAATAAGAGGAAAAATTTCTCCCCTTTCCTCTCTCTCAACCACATAGCTCTTATTTTTTCTTTCTCTTATTTTTATGTCTTTATATTAATGTTTATATTAAACTTTATATTAAAGTTTCAACAATAGTTATATAATTCTGTATTTCTTCTGTGACATTGATGAACATGTCCAAGAAATACCTGGGTTAGACACATTTCTGCGTTCTGGGTTTGCCAATTGAAATTTGCCAAACAGCATCATCTTGTCCTGTTACTCCTCTGTGATCCCACAAATCTCAGTGTGTGAAGTTCTCCAGAAGCAGGGGTCAAAACATCCTCAGGATTTTGCTTTTTAATTTTAAAACCTTGAACTGACTAATTCTACATTATTCCTACATTTTGCTTGTTCCTTGTACACTGCATTATTTATTCAGATAAGCTTGGTTTAGTCACTGAAGGTTCCAGGTGTCCATCCTTCAGAATGTGCCTCTGAAGGAACACTGAGGGCTGTGGGGACCTGTGTCCAGCTCCTCTGGTTTTCTAGGGTCCCTTGAAAGTGACAAGCCACACACTCAGTTTCCCCAGCCTCAGGCTAAATTAAAATCAACATGTTAAGATTTAGATCTAAAGGTCCCCTAGGAGTTTTATGTGTGCAGAGATGGTGCTTTTGGAAGGTGATTGGACCACAGAAGCGCTGTACCCATCCATACATTCATTAGAGGATGAGTTGGTCACTGGATGCACTGTTAGGAGGCAGAGCCTGGTTGGAAGGGTTGGGTTTTAGGGGCCCTAACCCGGAAGGGCCTGTTCTTGTCCCCTGCTCTCTTTTCCCTCTTCCGCATGGCCAGGACCGAGCAGCTGTTTTCCACCTTGCCATCCCACCAAGTCAGCTGACCATGGACCAAACCTTCTGAAACCAAGAACCAAAATAACTCTCTCCTCCTTAAATTGTAGGTGTCAGGTGTTTTGTCCCAGCAATGAGATAATCACTAACACAGTAAGTAACGTGAATATAAACCTGCAAATCTCTTTGTTCTCATCTCTCAACCCTCAATTGGATTTTATCACTCTGTATTTGCTTTTATTTCTATAGGTCAATAATCATTCTTTAGCCTTAAGGTTTCTTAAGGACACAAACTTTGAATTATTTATTTTGCACAATCCACAGCACAAATCGGTGTGTTTTGTACAAGGCAGAAAACAAGTGAAGAAAATGCCAGAGTAGAACACCCTGGAGAGACCCAAACAGAGGGAGACGGATTCTCTCAACGCAGGAAGAAACTGAAGGGAAAGCAACTGCCCAAGTACGAGGTCCCAGGGCTACCATTAGAGAAGCTAGGATCGGCAAGCACTGCACTCTCACTGAGCCGCCTGAATTCGTGCCCGAGATCCAGTTGAGCAACCGAACCCACGCCGATACGACTGGCTTGAGTGGCCGAGCGTGGAGCTGAACCACCCTGCACGCCACTCGCCCGGACCTGGCCCTGCACACGACCCACCCAGAGGCACCGTGAATTTACCGCAGCCACACTGAGGTCAGAGGTCAGGGAGCCCAGCAATTCTCAGGGACTGACATCAACACACGGTGAGTGATGGGAATAAGACTCTCCTGCGGGAAAGGGGCAACCAACTGGATGACATATTGGAGTTGGGCAGGATGGTCCTAACTCTGTAAGGAAGCAGCTTCTGTTGGTTGCTCCCCTTGCAGAGCGGATTGGTAGGATCTGCTTGGACTGGGCCGAGTCCCTGGCTGGGACCCAGTGGGTTGTCACAAACCAATTAATTCCCTGAGCATGGTGCATACTGATGTAGTGAAGGCCTGCGAAGGCTGACTGGCCCAGAGGGGAGGAGCCAGCATATACTGCCCTTGCTTGCACTTCACTCTCTGATAGCAGACTGCAGAGGGCAGAAACTCCTAGCCTGTGTGCTCCAGAAGAACCCTAACCAACAAGAAAAGGGGGTGGGAACTATACTATACACTTGTATGGAAGGAACCAAAAATGTGACAAGGAAGAGAAATAAGAAAAAGCTCCCAGCCCTCAACCTTGAGAATATTGATCCAGGAGAGGTAAATATAAAAGAGATTAAGGGCAGCAAACATGCAACATCAAACACAGCATCAGAAGACATAAAGAGATATCTTCTGGACCTTGTAAACAAGATCAAAACTGAAATATTAATTCAAGTTAAACAATAGATAAGTAGATTAATAAAAGAAAGGCTGGGCATCTCTCAAGAAGACACAGACAGAAGAATGGAGGAACACACATGGAGAGAAACATTCAATGAAGAATATAAAGCAAACCTAGAATTCATGAAGCAGATTCAAAGAGATTATCAGGAAACTAAAGACTCCATAGAAAGCTGCCAAAACTGCTTGAAAGAAACCAAAGATAGACTTTCAAAAATTGAACACAGGCTTGCAATGTGTGATCATGAAAGGGAAGATCTCTTAAAAATAACAAGGGAGCAGGCAGTAACAATTGGAAGGCTAGAGTGCCTGCAGGTGGAAAACCCAGCTCCGTCTTCCCGTGAGTCATCCCCCTCCTCTGCTGTTGGGAGTTGGAGTTTGATAATCTGAGAAGTATATGAGAACACAGTGTTTAGATGAGGAAGAGAAAGAGCTAGAAATAAAGAAACAGAATGACATCTTCTGCCAAGATTCCAGCAAAACAGGAAAAAGGGGGAGAAAGCTAACATGTTTGGAGCTCCATCTTCTGGTTATGAACAGCATAAACCTGGCATGGGATATCACACGTGCAGCCACAGAGTGGGGTCATGATACTACCTCATCTAATTGATTTCTTCTGCCAAATGGGCTCCAAATCCTTCAGCTCAGAAATTCTTCAGCTCCCGATCTAGCTCAGTCCCTTTCTCCATCACCTTTCATCTGTGCATTTTCACGGGCGTTTGCCAGAGCCCGGGGACTTTTCAAGTTGCAAACCATCACAACCAAGCCGATCGATTAAGTCTCATTCAGTAAACCATGCAAGTAATATCTGAAACAATACTCCTCTCCCCAAATTGAAACGTCACAGAAATAGCTAAACTTCCCTTCAACCAGGGCCAGTTTTAGTCTCCTCTTCCTCCCAGCAACAGCCTCAGTGTGGGCTTGTGGTCCCTTCTGGATGTATATTAAACCATGTTGTTTGTGGAATCAGACTTGTGGAGGTTGCTTGGTACCTTTTGTAACCTGAGCAGGATGCATTATGTCTAAGTGTGTCTTATGCGTGCAGTGGAATGCTGAGTGCAGTTGCTTTTTTACGTGTTGCTTTACATCTTGGGAATCTACCCACTGTGTTACTTATCTGTCTAGTTTATTCTTTATAATAATGACATATTATTCCATACTGTGTAGCCTGTCTCCTTTTTAGGCCTGTCTCCAAATTACAGTGTTTTGTTTTGTTTTTTGTACCAGGAATTGAACTCAGGACTTCACGCTTGCCAGGCAAGTGCTACGCCACTGAGCTACATCCCTGGCCTTCGCCATAGTTTCAAATATTCTCATGCACAGTGTTTCTAGAACAGAGATACAGCGAAAAAGAGTCTCTGGCCATGGGGCATGTGTATTTTTGTTTTTGACAGATTCTGACCGTTATGGAAGTGGTGACTGCAATGAAAGGACCTTTTTCCTGCTGTGATGGTCGATACATTATGTCAACTTGAGAAGTCTAAAAGCTTAACTAAGTAACTCTGCGGCTCTCTGTTCTAGGCAGTAGAGGACGTGCCCTTACCATCTAGGATGTAGCTCTTGTGTCAACTTGAGTTTAGAAGTTGAAGCCACTCAGCAGGGGCGGGGGTCCTCACTTTGTAAACATCCTGAGCCTGTGCAAGAGGAGGGCAGGGAGAAGGTGTGAGTGCTTTGTCTACCCTAGGGCGAGTAGCCTGCTTACAATAGAAGGGAAGGAAAGAGGCTTGCCCTCCACCTCTTTTTGCTCTGTCTGCTTTTGCTGGCTGCTGCCTTGAGGTGTTGCCCTGTTCCATTCCACCTTGTCTTAGAGCCAGCAATTGTGACCTGAAACCTCCCCAATTGTGAGCTAAATAAACCTCAAACTTTGGGTGGTCAGTATTTTGTCTCAGCAATGAGGGAAAAGTAACTAAGACACCCACATACCTTCTTTGGCCATACATCTACCAGTATTCACTGCACTTGAACTTTTCGAGTCAGTTTGGTAGCTAAGAAATGGTTGTTTCTTTTTTCCTGTTATCGGGGATTGAACCAGGGCTTTCACACTGTGCCATATCCCCCATTTCCCCGCCGCTTTGAACTTTCTGCTTGGAGACAGGGTCTTGCTAATTGCCCAGACTGGGCTTAAACTCCTGTTCCTCAGCCCCCCAGAGTGCTGGGATTGCAGGCAGAATCCTCCACAGCCAGCCCAGGAACTGGTATTTTTTTTTTTTTAACTGCACTGCTTGTGTATTTGGTATGTTTCTTTTGAGATCTGACTTGTATTCTTTACGTGTTCAGTCTCTGTGGGGAGCTGTTCTTATGTTTGATCTGCAGCAATTGTACATTCAGGATAATAATTATGTGTAAAATGTTTTCCTGGATATTGCTTCTTTAAATTTTTTCTTAGGGCCTTGCTTGGCACATGCAAGTTTTGGTTTTATCTAATTTATCAACTAGATCAATTTCTGACTTGTATGCCTTCTATTCTCCCGCACATATCGCCTCACATCTTTATGTATATTATAGCAGTGCGGCCGGAGCCTCCGCCTGCCCCTTAGGGCTCAGTACCACTAAGCCCGTCTGCTTTTGTTGTACTTACTTATCCGTGCGGGGATGGAGCCCAGGGCCTTGAGCATGGTAGGCGATTGTGCTCTCACTGGACTGTGCTACCAGCCTCGTTACGGATGCGTTCACTGCTGACATCTGTATGGCTTTGCCCGAAAGCTTCTCCCAGCCTGCGGAATTGGCCTCCAGTTCTTACCCTGGGGAACAGTTCAAACCGTGATGGCTGTGGTTGGTGTTCAGTTCCCAGCTTCCCTCTCCCTTCCTAGGGTCCAGCTGGACTAAGCCTCAGTTATGATGGTAAGTTGCTTAGAAACACACTCTGCGTGCTGACTTCCCTTTCCTGGCTCCCTCCCTCCCTCCCTCCCTTTCTTTCCTGGGGTTCTTGGGGTCCCCTTCCAGGTAAGCCATTTTCCTTAGAACTGACTCAGGAACTTCTGGAGCCCAAACTCAGTACTGTCTTGTAGCAGGCCCCTACTCTGCCAGGTGTGGCTAAGACTGGGCCAAGAGACCCTCAGAGCATGTAGTCACCTGATCTCCTGGTATGGTGTGAAAAATAGCAGGGTGGAGAGTGAATGTGTCATACTTGGGGACCGCACACAGTGGCATAGCAGACGAGCCTTGGCAGCCGCGGTTTCTGTTAGAGGCCTTCCCACCCCAGCCCCTCTCCGTGAGGGCTCTGGGCCAGCTGAAAGGCAGGCTAGGTTGGACACGGGGCTCCACAGCTGTCTTTCAGCACCTCCTTTCCTCCCTGGCACTTCCTCCTGGCCAGCCCTCGCCCCAGGGAGTCGCTGCTGGCTCTCTGCCAGGTCTCACATAGAGATAGGCTCACTGGCTTGCTCGCTCAGGTATGCAATAAGTTAGGATCTCAAAAGGGAAAGCAATTGCAGGGTAGGGTGGGAAGAGGAGGGGAAGGAAAGGTTTTGCTACGTAAGATGCAAATGTGAGCAAAGACACTGACGTGAAAGTCTGTGAGCAAGTTGGTGAAGAGGCTCAGTCTGGTTGTGTGGGTCAGTGCAGTGGGGTTTCTGTGTCTTTGAGAAGGAGAAGTCTTTGTTAGTAAGAAAACGTCTGTAGGCTCCTACATAACAGCAACTACAGCTTTATTATGCTTTAAACTAATACATGTCTATATCACTGGTCATTCAAGAGATACAAATTAAAACAACACTGAGATTCTACTTTTTCCCAGAAACAATGGCTAGGATCATTAAATCAGCCAATAACAAATGCTGGAGGGGCTGTGGGGAAAAGGAACACTTCTCCATTGTTGGTGGGAGTGTAGACTGGTGTTACCACTGTGGAAATCAGTGTGGTGATTCCTCAAAAACCTGGGACTAGCTATTCAATCCAGCTATTCCCCTTCTGGGTATCATCCCCAAAGAATTTAAAATATCATACCTCAGTGATATATGTGCATGTATGTTTATAACAGCACTTTTTGTAAAATCTAAATCTTAGAAACAACCTAAATGCCCAGCAGTTGAGGAATAGATAAAAAAAGATGTGGTATTTTTATACAACAGAGTACTGCTAAACCATAAAGAAGGATAAACTGGAGACTTTTATAGGTAAATGAATGCAATTTGAGACCACACTCATAAGTGAAATAAATCAGACACACGTGTGTAAACATCATATTGTCTCTGTGAGAAGCTGAAAGATACACACACACACACACACACATACACATATGATAGTTAAGATAGTTATACTACTGCTTTCTTTGTTTCTGTGAGTTCATTGAGGAGGAAAATTTGTGCTGGTACTGTTTGCAACTGAATGCAGCTGTCTTGTGCTCTGGGTGAATGAGTTGGCGATGAAAATGCACAATTCATGTACCATTGTTGCGCCCTGATTGATGTGTTTTGAAATTTTTTCTTTTTTTCTCTTTGAAATAAAATGAATTTTTAAAAAATAAACTAACACATCTTTAAGTAGCTGCAGCAGCTGTCTTCAGTTTGCAGGCCTTAGCTGGAAGGATGTACAGACAGATCCCTTTCCCTCCCCCAGCCCTTTACCAAGAGGCTGAGTCCTCCTGGGCTAGGTACGATTTCTGGAGAGAAGTTCATTCATTCATTTAACAAACATTTATTGAACATCTACTAAAGCATAGTGAGTCTTTTTTAGGCACTGGGAAAACAGTTGTAAAGGAAACAGACGTCCTGTCAGAAAGCTTATATTCTAATGGAAGAGACAGATGAGGAAAGACAGTACACAAACACCTGCAGTATTTCGGGTGGTGTTCTGTTGTGAAGCACAGGCATTGCATGGACACAGCACCCTAGGTGGAGTGGAGAGACAACTTTCTAGTGTTGTGACACTGAGTAAGCCCCTGAAGCAGGCAGAGTCTCACACCTCTCAACAACATGAGCTTCCGGTCAAGGGAACTGCTAGTGCAAAGCCCAAGACCCAGCAGTAAGAAGATGGGTGTAGCCAGAGCGGGGTTGGAGAAGCACGGATCGCAGGAGAAGACGAAGCGGGGTGAGTTGCAGTAGTCACACTAGGTTGCATCTCGCAGGCCACTGTAAGCACATTGACGACTTCCATTAGTGTGATAGGAAGAAGCTGTTAGCTATTAATCGGAATAGTGTTGGCCCTGAAGCAAGGCCAGCAGATCGCTGTAGCTGCTGGTTTCAAACAGGAGCCTAAAGAGAATTCTTTCTGTGGTCTGTTGGCCATTTCAGAACTTTGGAAATGGAATGGTCAATTCATCAGAAAGAAATAGCAGGTGAGTATGGCGGACTTTGGGGGGCCTGCAGGGGAGGGACCCTGGTGCACTGGGACCTGCACCGTGCGGTTGACTCAGGGTGCCGGGAGAACAAGGAACTCCTCCCCTCTCTGGGGGGTGGATGTGAGGTGCGAGCTGAGAATCAAACATTTCATGTAGTCCTGTCCCTGTCCTGTGTCCCCCCGCCTTAGCAAGTGGGAGCCAGTGAACTGCACATCTTGTGAAAAGATTGATATGTTATTTAGTATGAGCTCTCCATATGCAAAGATAAGGACAACCATTTGGAAGAAAACAAGAGACAATATGACAGATAGTGAAGATCTCTGGTTGTCTAGCTTTGAAATTTATGCTTTCTTATGTCCCATTCTGTTCAGTTTTGTTGTGTTTAATTTTACTCCCTTTTAAAATAAAATTAAAAAACATTTAAAAAAAAAGGAATAGTGACATCATCTGACTTGTGCTTCACATGTGTCCCCGTGGCTGTTTGTGAACTGGATTAGTAGGGAGATGCTGCAGCCAAGGACCAACAGTAGAAATCCAGGAGAGACATTCTCAAAAGCTTCTGTTTTGTGGGACAGGATGAGGACCGGTTTTGTCCTGGGGAGTTTAGTAAGGAAGTAAGAAGAGGCTGTGAAGATTTTTACAGGGAAGCGATACCCTAAGAGTTGTACCTATGAAAATGTGTCTGTTGATAGCAGTAGATGGGAAGACTTAAACCAAATGAAAAGACCTGAAACTGGGGAGACACTGTAGGTGCCCATTTTAATAGTCTAACTGGGGGACTGTGGGGCTGGAGTCAGGGAGCCAAGGTAGGGGTGGACAGGACATTTCAGAGTGCATTAGAAGAGTAAGACACTCACAGTGGATAAGAGAGACAGAAGGGTCAAAGATAAATTCTTGAGACCACATGACTAAGAAAACAGAGTCAGGGAGAGAATGGGCCGGGGAGGGTGTCTTTAATTTTCAGTGGGGCTGCCGCCCTAGGTATTTAGGGTGATGCCAGTGCTCATCTGTCCTAGCTTGCTCCTCAGCCTTCGCTTCGTGGCCCCTTTTCTGAGACCCCAGAGGGACCTGGTGAAGGCGGCTGGGCCTGACCTGCCACATGTCTCACTGTGGGGCACCCTTGGCACCTGGGATGCACTTTTATTCCTAGGGGAAAGTTTTGTTAATTTTCTTTGTGATCTCTACTGTGACCCCTAAAGAACACAAGCCTCTCAAGCCCCCTAATTTTTCTTTCTTTATGTGTTGGGTTTGCGGAGTCTGTAATAAGTTTTGGGGAAAATGTCTTTTAGGGAACCCCGGGTTCAGTCTGCAGAACCACTAAACAAACTCTCTCAGAATGGAAATGTAAGTTCAGAATGTAAAATAGAGATAAGAATATGGGAGTCATTTGCTATCAAAGTGGATAAGAAGTCCAAGGGCAGGTATGAAAAGAAAAAGAATATTAGAGATGCTGGAGAAATCTATGTGGTGGAAAGTTAATTGAAAAACAGAGGTGAAAGAATGTAATTCAAAAGCTATCGTGGTAACTCCTCAAAGGGAAACCTGTTTAGCCAGTTACCTTCCTGGCTCATAGGTAGGGAGGGGAACTCGGGGCAGTGTGGTGGGAGGCAGTTTTATGAGTTTTGAAGATGCAACCTAGAGAAGGGCCAACTTGGGACAGCAGAGAGGTTGGAGTGGGACGCTGACAGGCGCTAGGGTCACTGGTTCCCAGGCGCCGGGGTGGCAGTGGCTTTGATTTGAAGAAGACAGGTCTTTTTGTCACATTTCTTTGATTCTAGGATGTGGTGTATCAAAGAGATACACTGTCAAGTTAATCAAAGCTTTACAGGAAAAACACATGCTAATAAAACATTTTAGAACAGCAGAAGCACTGGACTGTTTTCTAAATGCTTTTGCCATGCTTTAGTGGAAAATAGCACATCCTCCTGCCTCGCCTTTGAGGGCGCCTTCAAGGGGGGCGCCCTTGAAACTTCCATAAAGAGGTGGCAGCACATTACACGGCCGTGTGGTACCGTGACACCAGTGTTCTGGAGATTTCCAGCAAGGAATATGTTCCGCGTTGAATCCGAGCAGAGTGAAGCTAAGGGATATGTGTCAGTATTGACACTGGGGAATTCAGCAGGAGCAACAAATCCAAGGGAGTGACCTAGAGTACGGTGTTCCTGACGGGCTATGACTTTCCATTACC
Organism: Dolichotis patagonum; assembly: GCA_004027295.1. Lineage (NCBI taxonomy): Eukaryota > Metazoa > Chordata > Mammalia > Rodentia > Caviidae > Dolichotis > Dolichotis patagonum. The sequence goes on from PVJX010003985.1 coordinate 95,069, forward strand.
TGCTGGATGTGTGTGTGTGGGGGGGTCTTCACATTTTAATCCACATGATATTAAATAAAAAGGCAATGGGAGGCAGACAGCGACTATTCTGAGGGCATCCAGGTTGTAAACGGTACATTTAGAGGAAGAAAATAACTGGAGATACAGAACAACCATGGAAGGAAATAGTTTCATATTATCTGTAACAATTAGATGACATATCTAGATTGGCTAAAGGGCATCCAATCCATTGATCTTTACAAGTCTCTTCCATCCCATAATGCAACGCCTTCCTTATCTTGTTTCTCTCCATGGTCCAGAGGATGGAACCTAGGGCCTCACACCGCCCAGCTACACCCTCAGCCCCCTACCTGTGTTTTTTCCCCCTTGATAGGAAAATAATCAATTTCAATAATAGTCATTACTTTTAATTCAAGGCATATAAATTTTATAATTTGGAGAGATGGAATGGATGTGAGGCTTCTTAACTTTCATCTAAACCTGACTGCAAGTTCCCAAATTAATCAAATCATGTAGAAGTTGAAAGAGAATTTCAGCTATGTGCTTTCTGAGGGAAGAGCAAGCATCATTTCGTTCTCTGACATACTATAATGAATCTAGTTGGTGTCTCTTCCAGAATTTTCAGAATTCATTCTTTGCAGAGTAGTGTGTGTGTGTGTGTGTGTGTGTGTGTTATCTGTCTGAGACTATTAGTTCTCTTTAAACCTGCACACTTGGGCTAAGTCATGTCTAGACAGTATGGATTGACTCCACCTAATTGTAGGAGAATGAGCCCTTCTTATCAGTAACGCGCTTCCTTTTTTTCTAATTTCTGTTAACACAGAGGGGGCATTAGCACACGTAGCTATTTGATCTTGAACAAGAACTCTATGCCACACAATGAAATGATATTTTAGTTTTATATGCCAGAACCGACAATGTGAATGATTTCTTGATTCAGAAATACGTAAAATCTTACTTTGTACATATTATATAAATAGTTGTATGCTTGGTTAAAAGTCACTGACCATGTGTATAAAGTAGCATACACATCAATGTAGGGCACAGAGACACTCAGGAAGCCTCACGAACTAAGCTGTGTGTGAGTGTGCGTGTGTGTGCGTGTGAGTGTGTGTGTGAGTGTGTGTGTGTGTGCACGTGCGTGTGTGTGTGTGCGTGCGCGCGCGTGTGAGTGTGCGATGCTGTGGATTGAACCCAGGTCCTCATGCATGCTAAGCTGTAACACTGAGCTTCACTCCCAGGCCTGAACCAGGCTTTTAAGGTTATCAATTTGTTTTAATTTCCTGTGAAATTCATATCACTACTATAGTTTCAGTTGCAAAATTTCTTTTTCCAAGTTGTGTAGTTTCTAATGAATGCAGCTTGAATTTTCATTCATATATATATATATATATATATATGAAGCTTCTGTAAAGAACTTCGTGTTTTCTGAAAGCATCATAGGAAAGTGATGTTTGCCAAGGGTATGATATGAAGGCCATGTTGTCACCACTACCCTAGCTTTCTAATCAGTTTATACTTTTAAATGCTAAGGTATTCCAAGTACATAAAAAATTGACTTAATAAAGAAAACCAGCAATTTGATTTGTAGATACTGTACATTGATGTAGGTTGTTCTGGGATTTGTATTTGATCTAATGTGCATCCCTAATTATTTTAGTTGTAGCAACATGGCTTTCATTTTGCATAACTAATAAGGGTAAGAGATGAGTCAGGCTAATGATGTTGCTTTATGTTTTTTTAGCATCTTTCATCTACACTTCACTAAGTACTTTGTAAACATTAATTAAGCATCACACCACAACACACCTTGGAGGAAGGGTTAGTATTATTATCCTTTCATAGGGAAACGCGCAGAGACATAGGTAAGGCAAATATTAAATATTACCACTGAGTTGCATGAAGGTGTTCATAATCCTTCAAGGCAAAGAGGGCGAGTCATAGGTGTCAGGTTTATGAGACAATGTGAGTTTCAGGAAATGCAGGACCTTTTGTGAAATTAGTTTTGGAGATCAGGCATTCTACTGAAGTTCCTGTTTAGAAGAGTGTGTGTGTATCACTCAGTAACCAAACTTATCTTTTTTCTGAACTGGAAAATCAGGTCAGGATTACTGCACATGCTTGGACTTAATAATTCACATCAATCATAAGATCTGGGTGTTCTAGCACAACTTTAAGCTGATTTGCTTCTTCCATAAGTAGATTCAAGTTGTTCCTATTGTATAACCTGATTTTTGGTTTTGCAAACCAAATCACCATAGCCATTATGGGTAACCTTAAAGCTTTGTTTCTGTATGTGCAAGGGAGGTGGATCCCTAACAAGAAGCAAGTAACTTGGGTCATTCAATAGCATATCAGTTATAAATATCATTAAATTGCTAATAACGCAGATCGAAAGTCAGCAAGACAGAGTTTCAGTTTTTTCTCTCATAAAGAAGATGCAGCGCAATCCCCTCCACCCCCAGTCAGCACGGCCCCTCTAAAGCGGCAGGCACTAAGGACCCCGCCTCTTTTTCCTTTTTCTGTCTCTACAGTGTGTGGTTTTCATCCCCAAGGACGTGTTGTGGCCCAAAATGATTTCACGTGTCAGACATCACATCCACGTTCCAGGAAGGAGGAAGAAGAAACAAAAAGGCGTATCCCAGCTGTCGCGTGACAGAGCTTTCTGTAGGGGCCTGTTTACCATTCTGCAAACATCCCGAGCTGCAGGCATGCTTGGCAAATCAGTTATCTGCTATCACTATTTGGAATAAAAATAAAAATTCTGTAATTTAGGAATGAGAAAAGAATGAATATTGAGTGGGTGACACGTGTCTAGCCAGAAACCAAAATCAACAAGTAAAGCAAAGAAGTCTCCTTTGGAAAGTGAATTTTGTGATCTGGCTTTCGTCTTGCTGAAATGGGGTGAGCGGCTGGTACAGTTCCCCTGCATTTCATGCTGGGGGCCCCACCCATGGGTGTGCATGTGGGGCCCCAGCAAGGAAACCAGCACCGACCAGCAGGTCCATCAGCAGACTGTCTGGAAGTGCTGTTTGGCTGGCTTCCCCCCTCACTGCCTTTGGTTGCGAACTTCTGTGAGATGTGCGGGAACTGGCTGCTGCCAGGTGGTAAGAGCAGCGCTGGGACAGTGCGGCCTCCTCTTCGGCCTTAGATCGCGGTGACCCGGAATGGGACACACCAGCTCTTTGTGCAGGCTCCTATGCTGGGTTCTGGGTGAGTGTGTGCTGCCCTGAGGTGTACCTACTCCTGATGCCCCCAGACACTGATTTTGGCAGAAGTGTAAAGCACGATAATGTTTATTTGCTTGAAAGGAGTATTCCATTGTTAAAGAGTATTTTTGTTCTTGGTTGGCACATACTATTTGTGCTTACGGGGTTCAGTGTTATGATTTGATACATACACACACTGTGCAATGATCTAATCACGGCAATTAGCATTTTCACCTCCTTGAATAGTATTCTTTCTTGCACTGGTAATGTTCAAGTCCTTCTCCTGTAGTTGCCGTGAATTGTATGGTTAGTTGTAGCCCACAGCTGTGTTATCCCTCCTGTAACATTAGAACTGCTCTCTCCCCTCCGATTGTGTTCTGGTGCCATTATCCACCCCACTGCCACCTCTCACCCTGCTCTTCCTGCTCTCTGGTGACCTTGATATAGGAGAATGAAACTCCTGACCTACTATGTTCGAGTTCGTGTTCTCTAAAATCGAAGAATGAATTTTAGGAACAACAGAGGTGGAGACTAGAATATATTTATTGTGAGAAAGCTTCTGTCTGGAGAGAGACAGAAGGGGGTCCCGAGTAGGTTGACCAGGACTCTGTCTTTTCCAGGGACTTTTATAGAGTAAAACCATGGGTTCAAGGTAGGGGAAGACTGGGAACTCACAAAGCAGATGGGCATAGGGTGGGACATAACTATAGTTAGCCAATAAGATCAATAGTTCAGGTAAAATTGATTACATTAGGGACAAATGGGAAAGCAAGTTAAGTAGCAAGCCGGTGGGCATTCTTGGAGCAGTGACTCTTTCCTAGGGGGAAGGGAACTCTTTAGGGTGTCAATCCTCAGGATATGGGTGCATTTGTATGGTCTTTTGTCTTGAGGCCTGGTCCACAGCAGGAGGCGTCAGCTTCCCTGCAGTTACCAGGTGTCTGCACTGGCTCTATTGAGGACCTGGCCCTGTCTCACTGCCTATAATATTTGACTAACTCACTTGCCTGCTACAACCTCGCTTCTACTCTTGGCTTCTGTGTGATTAACTATTTTCATTCCCACACATGAGCGAAAACGTGTGGTGTTTGTCTTTCCGTGGTTGGTTTATTTCACTTAATATATAATTTCCTCGGTTCCATCCGTGTGGCCATAAATGACAGCATTTCATCCTTTTATGGCTGAATTATATTTTGTTATCAATGTCTTGGCTAACTTCACATCTTGACTGTTGTGTGTAATGCTGTGATAAACATAGGCATGCAAGTATTTCTTTGGGATGATGATCTCATTTCCTTTATAGTATATATCCAGTAATTGGGTTGGTGGATCATAGGATAAACCTATTTTCAGATTGTCAGGAAAACTTCATATGCTCTTTGGGACCCGAAACTCTCGGACCCGTAGAGTGGCCTGGGCTGTTTGGATCGAAAGTCTGTGCAGACCCGCATCTCGGCGAGACTGTTTGGGACTGGTAGGCCCGCCCTTCATCCACAGGGAACTGCCTGGAGATCAGCATCTGGGCCAGGTCTGTTTGGGCCCATAGCCCCGCCCTTCACCCCCAGGAAGTCTCCCAGAAAGCAGCATCACGGCCTGTCTCTTTGGGACCCAAAACTCTCGGACCCGCAGAGTGACCCGGGCTGTTTGGATTGGGAATATTGTGGAGACTGGCATCTTGGCCAGGTCTGTTTGGGACCAGGAACTTTTCAGAAACCAACATTCTGGCCTGACTCTTTGGGACCTGTAGGCCCTTCATTCGCAGGGAACCTCCTGGAGACCTGCCTGGGACAAAGCACGGTGGCCTGGCCTGCCTGAGATTCCACAGGCTCCAGGGTGGCCACACCCAGAGTTCGCCTTACAACTTAAGGGGCCAGGAGCCCACAGAGGGGAGTTAGGACCTTGTGAGGAAGCCAAGAGCCTGTGGGGGAGCCACTGCCCCTCCAGGAACTGAGGGTGTAACAGGTAATTTGCCACACAAGCAGAGAAAGCTTTGGAACACCACTGAAAGAAAGGAAATATAGAAAAATGACAAAAGGAAAGACCAAAAGGCAGGCTCAAAGCCCTAGCCCTCCCCAAGAAAGCTTAGAAGCTGTGTACATAGAAGAAAAAAGAAGCCATACACCTGAAATGTCTGAAATGATATCAAATGAAATAAATATGCAAATAGGGAAAGCTATGGAGAAATTCAAACCAGAAATACTTGCCC